>JABUQX010019965.1:22500-29828 GCA_015478945.1 Trachelipus rathkii
AGAATTGCTCTCGTCTTAATCTTTCGATTCTATTCTCTGATCTGGATAGAATTTCAGGGTGGGGTCGTCTCAACCTTGTGAAATTTAGTTCTTTAAAAACCCAACTTCTACAAATTTCCCTATTTAAGACACCTAACTTTCCTATCTCTTTCGACGGTTCTCTCGTCTCTCCTGTTGACAATATAAACATCCTTGGCCTTAACATAAACAAAAAATGTCTTGAAACCTCACATCACAACGGTTGCTAGGGTGGCCTCAAGGAAACTGAGAATTCTGTTTAGACTGCGAGACGTTTTTTCCTCTTTTCCATTACTCCAGCTATCCAAGGTTTCATCCCGCCCTTGTATGAGTACTGCTCTCATATCTGGGGATAGTTCTGGTTTCATCCGGCTTTTGGATAGGGTGGAGTCAAAGGCCAAAAGGCTTATAAACTATCCTGTACTTTCTAGTTCACTTGACCCTCTATCTTTGCGGCGCGATGTTGGTACTTTATCTCTTTTCTATAGGTACAGTAGCGGCAAGTGCTCGAGGGAACCTCCACTCGCGTACCACCACCTTTACGACGCCCTCGTAGCACAAAGGGTGTTGTGTCGGCACATGAGTTTTGTGTTGATATTTTTAACTCAGACTAGTTTGCTGCTGTGCTTCCCTCTTTCCTGCCATCTGTTCGTGGAATTATTTTCCATCTTCTGTGTTTAATACTCAATTTAATCTCCCTCACTTTAAAATCTGCGTCTGTGCTCATCTGCGTAATTTGCGGTGAAAACTGTAAAAAAAAATAAAATAAATAGAAGGTTCTAATAAGGAATTTATTAAGCTAGCTGAAACCCCACAAGAATGGCATCTCCGACGGTGAACCACTTCTAGAATGCATTTAAATAGCATAACCGAGGAGCGTGACAAAAAAAAGATTCACTGATGGAAGCCGCCTTATCAGCAACCCGGCAACAGCACTGATAGTGACGATGGTGGCTTTTCAGCAAATAAACCTACTGAAGATGAAGAGGTCTGGTATGTTAGACTTTGATAAGTTCATGGTCGAAATTGCATTGACATCTCATTCATCTTCAAAGGAATCACACCAAGGAACCCCATCGAAAAAAACTGAAGAGACAGTCATCGAGGAGCAAAGATAATTCAAATTTGCAATCTGTGAAAGAGGAGATGAGGCTCAACGAAAACATGGAGATGCTGCCTAGTGCCTACAGAAGAGAATCCTTTCATGCGGTGGCATGAAAATGGGCCAAGGTTTCCATTATTATCAGTGCTTGCAAGAAAATAATTATCACCCCCCTCATCAGTCGAGGCAAGCGTATTTTTAGTGTAGGTGGGAATGTAAACACCCCAAAAGGAACAGTCTCTCGTAGTGAAAGCTTAGTGTTTTTGCATCACAATTTGAGAATTTTTGAATTTGAGTATTGAATGATATCTAACTTTATCTTAAAGGAGTATATTATTATTATGTCATTTTTGAGTAATAGAATTTTTTTATTTTGTCTTTTCAGAAGATTAATTGAGGTCTCTTCTTATTGTAGCTAATTAAAGAATCTTCTTGTAAATTGTAATCATGTTAAAATATAAAAGCTAGTAGCTAAACTTTGTTAATACTTACTGGAAAATGGAAATGGAATAAACACAAATATAGAAAAGTTTTAATATTATATTTGCATTTATTATTCCTTAAAGATACTATTTTAATTTATAAAATAAATATACTTGGGCACTACCAAATATGAAATAAATGACTAAGTATTGGTTGTACAATGTACAGAGAATGCAATCCTGAGTTGCCTAGCAGTACACAAATGTTTTATCTTATTACTGGATATTTATTATTAACTTTCCTATCTCTTTCGACGGTTCTCTCGTCTCTCCTGTTGACAATATAAACATCCTTGGCCTTAACATTAACAAAAAAATGTCTTGGAAACCTCACATCACAACGGTTGCTAGGGCGGCCTCAAAGAAACTGGGAATTCTGTTTAGACTGCGAGACTTTTTTTCTTCTTCTCAGTTACTCCAGCTATACAAGGGCCTCAATCCGCCCTTGTGGAGTACTGCTCTCATATCTAGGGGGCTCTGGTTTCACTTGGCTTTTGGACAGGGTCGAGTCAAAAGACTTATAAACTGTTCCGTACTTTCCACTTCACTTGACCCTCTATCTTTGCGGCGCGATGTTGGTGCTTTATCTCTTTTCTATAGGTACCGCAGCGGCAGATGCTCGAGGGAACTTGTAACTCGCGTGCCACCACCTTTACGGAGCCCGCGTAGCACAAGGGGTGCTGTGTCTGCACATGGAGTTTTGTGTGAAAAGGATATCGGTAACTCCGGCTAGTACGCTGCGGTGCTTCTTCTTTCCTGCCGCCTCTGTTCTGTGGAATTCTTCTTCCATCTTCTGTGTTTCCTGCTGAATTTAATCTCCCTCTCTTCAAAGCTTGCGTCTGCTCATTTGCGTAATTTGCATTAGTTGGTTGATGAGCTTCTAAGACGTGTAACACCCCCTCCTTGAATAGGGCTCTGCCGTGAGTGGGTTGGTGACAACTATAAAAAAAAAAAAAAATTATATTAATTAAAGTATCGGTATCGGTATCGGTATCGGCCTCTTTTCTGGTATCGGTACATCCCTAATATATATATATATATATATATATATATATATATATATATATATATATATATATGCTATATATATATATATATATATATATATATATATATATATATATATATATATATATATATATATATATATATATATATATATATATATATATATATATATATATATATATATATATATATATATATATATATATATATATATATATATGGCTTGAGGAAGGTAGCTGGTGCAATTAAATCGTTGGTGGATGTAAAGGGACTAAGTCTTGAGTGCGCTAGGGTCTTACATGAGGACATGTTGTTACCTGTGTTAATGTATAGTAGTGAAACTATGGTCTGGAATAAGAGGTATAGATCTATTCAATGTGTTCAGATGGACAATCTTAGGGGCATGTTAGGTGTGAAGAATTGATAAAATGAGGAATGAACGTATTAGAGAGTTATGTGGTGTGAAGAAAGGGGTAAATGAGAGAATAAATGAAAGTATGTTGAGATGGTTTGGTCATGTGGAAAGGATGAATGAGTCAGTTGGTTAAACGGATGTATAGTGGTGAGTGTTTTGGGAATCGAACGGCTGGGAGACTGAAGAAAAAGTGGATTGAGTCAGTAAACGAAATGAAGTAGAGAAATGTGAGTTTGGCAGAGGCGAGAATAAAGGTGCATAATAGGAGTGAATGGCGGGGTTTTGTGAGGGGCATGGTTGTGGCCCACCTGGGCCAGGGATGAACCCTACACTTGACGATATGCCATAGTGAGGGTCCGTCGCGGTCCCGTGAAGCTCTAGGGTGGATTTTCTGACTGCGACGAGTTCTCACTAATAGGTATTGAGGGGGCGGTAAGGCTGGGCTTTCTTTTCGACTTGTGTCATATTCTTATACTACTTTTCTTTCCCGATGCTTGTCACGCACCTTACCCCCATTCTTGGGGAAAAGGAAGAGTGAAGATAGAATATATATATATATATATATATATATATATATATATATATATATATATATATATATATATATTATTCTACTATATATATATATATATATATATATATATATATATATATATATATATATATATATATATATATATATATATATATATATATATATATATATATATATATATATATATATATATATATATATATATATATAT
The DNA here is from genome assembly GCA_015478945.1 of Trachelipus rathkii. Classification (NCBI taxonomy): domain Eukaryota; kingdom Metazoa; phylum Arthropoda; class Malacostraca; order Isopoda; family Trachelipodidae; genus Trachelipus; species Trachelipus rathkii. The sequence continues at coordinate 26,272 of JABUQX010019965.1, forward strand.
ATATATATATAAAAGCTGCAGTATAGGATCTAACTAGTTGTACTAGACAATTTTATCAGATTGGTCTAGGTGTCTTTCCTGCTGTTGGATTTCCATCCCGTATTACTGCTTCTCAGTGAGCATACAAAAAAAACATTTCTTAACCAAAGCCAGTTTTATTTCATTTATTCGGATTCGCTCAGCGCCCTCCAGGCGCCTAATGTCCCAATTTTAAAAGCAATTGTATCCGTGTAGAACATTTTTTCCGGCCGCTCCGCTGTCTCAAGAAACAAATTTCACTGTTGGACCCCTCACGTAGTGGTGACTGGCAGCGAAATCGTTGACAGAGGTCAGAATGGCCTCACCTTTCGTACCGGTTCTAGGTACCTCCAGGATGCCATTCGACAACGTCGTCTTCCATCAACTGATTATTATCCTGCTCTCTGACAAGGCTTCAGGTCTTAACGGCAGGAGTACTGGGCGAGTAATCAGCAAGGGACGAAACTTAGAAGTATAAAGGCAAATATTGGTGAGTGGTCTTGATCTCACCAAGGAAATCGCTTGCAATAGGTAATTCTTGCATGTCTCTGCATTGGCCACGCCAACATGTCAAGTGATCCTTTCCCACCTGCAAATTTTGCAGTCGTCACACCCGCAATCTGTTCATTGATTGTCCTCAACTGGACTCCATTCGCCGTCGTCATTTTCCTACACTATGGTCCATAACACCTTCTAAAGGGCTATCCCACATCTTGTCTGAATCTTGCCACTTGAACAGTAACTCTTTCTTCTTACCTTCAGGAACTGAATACTCCAAATAGCAATTTTTTTTATTATTATTATTATTTTTTAGGACTAATCTTTAGGATAAGTGGAATTTTGAAAGGTTTTATTTACTTTTAAATAAATGACCAAATATTGATTGTTATTTAAATTTTTCTTTTTGATTTGTCTTAGAACTAGTTAGGACCCATACATGGAGTTGGATATCCAACCCATCGTTGCCGCTTTCATGTGAGCCGTGGCGGGTCCTGTACATATACTCAAAAATTTATAAATTTTTTATTGTATTACGTGTGTGCTTTTTGGAATTTTTCTGCAAATCGGAATGTAGATTAAGTGAATAAATGTTGATAACAATTTTTGTTCTTTGTTCTTAAACTCTTAAATTTTTACATTCATTTTTAATTTTTGTTTCAGAAAGTTTTTGTGAAATTCAAATAATTTTACTTTTAATTTTGTTTCGAACAGACCCCCATTATCGGTGCTGGTCAAGGAGAAAAAAGTTCCAAATTGAAAAGGACTTTCAAAAGATTACCTCAAACGTCAATAATGTGTGAAAAAAGGATAAACAAAAATAATTGTAAAAATCTCTGTTGCAAATATTGTAATTTAAATTTTAAAAGTAATGAGGAGTTGAAAAGTCATCTGAATTTTCATAAAAGAAAGTTTAAATGTGCCCATTGTAATTATGAAAGCAATCGTAAATCAGTCTTAAACTCTCATCTGTTAATTCATAGCAATATTAAATTATTTAATTGTTCTGAGTGCGGCTATGAGTGTAATTATAAAGGAAACTTAAAAACACATATGCTTACGCATCAAAATAAAAAATTATTTAAATGTTCTGAGTGTGACTATGAGTGTAATCAGAAAGTATACTTAAAAACACATGTGCTTACACATCAAAATATAAAATTATTTAAATGTTCTGAGTGTGGATATGAGTGTAATCTGAAAGGAAACTTTAAAAAACATATGCTTACGCATCAAAATATAAAATTATTTAAATGTTCTGAGTGTGACTATATGTGTAATCAGAAAGGAAGCTTAAAATTACACATGCTTAAACATGGGAATATAAAATTATTTAAATGTTCTGATTGTGGCTATGAGTGTAATCAGAAAGGAAGCTTAAGATTACACATGCTTAAGCATGAAAATATAAAATTATTTAAGTGTTCTGAGTGTGGCTATGAGTGTAATCTGAAAGGAAACTTAAAAACGCATATGCTTACGCATCAAAATATAAAATCATTTAAATGTTCTGAGTGTGGCTATAAGTGTAATCAGAAAGAAAGCTTAAAATTACACATGCTTAAACATGAAAATATGAAATTATTTAAATGTTCTGATTGTGGCTATGAGTGTAATCAGAAAAGAAGCTTAAGATTACACAAGCTTAAACATGAGAATATAACATTATTTAAATGTTCTGAGTGCGGCTATGGGTGCAATCAGAAAGGAACCTTAAGGTTACACATGCTTAAACATGACGATATTAAATTATTTAAATGTTCTGACTGTGGCTATGAGTGTAAGTACAAAGGAAGCTTAATAAGACACATGCTTACTCATCAAAATAAAAAATTATTTAAATGTTCTGAGTGTGGCTATGGGTGTAATCAGAAAGGTCACTTAACAACACACATGCTTACGCATCAAAATATAAAATTATTTAAATGTTCTGAGTGTGGGTATGGGTGTAATCTGAAAGGAAACTTGAAAAAACATATGCGTACGCATCAAGATGTAAAATTATTTAAATGTTCTGAGTGTAGCTATGAGTGTAATCAGAAAGGACACTTAAAAACACACATGCTTAAGCATCAAAAAATAAAATTATTTAAATGTTCGGAGTGTGGATATGAGTGCAATCTGAAAGGAAACTTAAAAGCGCACGAGCTTACGCATCAAAATGTAAAATTATTTAAATGTTCTGAATGTGAATATGAGTGTAATTTGAAGGGATACTTAAAAAAACATATGCTTACGCATCGAAATATAAAATTATTTAAATGTTCTGTGTGTGACTATCAGTGTAATCGAAAAGGAAGCTTAAGATTACACATGCTTAAACACGAGTAACTGACCTTAACGCTGGTGGTGGTGGTAGGGGTTCTCTGCACTATTCGGGCAAGGGAGTGGCTTTTCTGTCACCAGATTTGGGGAAAGGAAGGTCATTCGTCCTGGCGGATATTGTGGAGCGAACAAGTTGCAACTAGATATATCCCTGAATAGAACAAATAAAGAAAATGTTTGCCAGGAATCCGGAAGCCCTGGTACCGGCCCATTCTCATTGAGAGAGAGGTGAGATGGGACGGAGCTCTGAGGAGCAAATCAACCTATCTCTCAAGAACAAAAAACAAACTCGATCAGTGTTGAGGGGCACTAACATCCAGACCCGACTTCCACTAGAGGAGTTGCCAGAAGAGCCACAGGCACTTTCCAACTCTTCAAAAAAAATGCAAGGAAAAAATATGACCCTTATAATCCTAGGGCAGGGGTGGCCAACCTTTTGCATACCATGCGCCAATTTTTTCCACAAAAGAGTTCAGATGCAGCCATATATATATATATATATATATATATATATATATATATATATAATATATATATATATATATATATATATATGCTATATATATATTTATATATATACTATATATATATATAATATATATATGTATATATATATATATATATATAATAACTCATATATATATATATATATATATATATATATATATATATATATATATAACCAACCAATATATATATGCTGCTGCTGCTACTCT
>JABUQX010019966.1:7500-17500 GCA_015478945.1 Trachelipus rathkii
TGTAATATTGGAGCTATTGAATAAAAATGCTATCCTTCGAGTTTCACCTTTTCAAACGTATCTCACACAGCATCTAATATAAGTGATTGTCTTCAAAATGTTATGGAAAAATTCAATATTCCTCCTAATAAAATTCATGTTATAGTAGGGGATAACGCAACTAATATGGCTGCAGGAGTTACACAAGCAGGGATTCCAGAAATTACCTTGTTTTTACACTCTTTGACACTATAATGTTGCCATATTTGAACAAAGAGACGTAAAAAAATATATCCAAATGCAAACAAATCGTAGGTCATTTTAATCACTCGCACCAAGCGGTATTTCCAAGTATGAAGAATATCAAACTAGAATTTAATTACCACAGCACAGAGTATTCATGGATAACAACCAGATGTAAGCCAGTATCATATGCTTTCAAATTTTTTGAACAAAAGACTCTCATTTCATATGGCAGTGATCATTCAAAACCGTAGCTTAGAACAATAAGGAAAGTTCTTGAAAAATCTGCTAAAATAACTAAAAATTGGTTTGATTGTACAAGATTTATTGAAGCCACAAGGAATCATGCATCGGCAAATAACCAAATATGAAATTGTTTGCATTTTTTTTTTGAAAGAGTCGAAAAAAGAACTATTTGAGGGACTTGGGTCTACAATATCAGCATGAAAAAATTCACGTAAAAATAGATTCGCATTTACTTTACTGATAAGAACCTTGTGCTTGCTACCTATCTTGATCCACGCCTTAATACATTCCTTGGAGGATATTATACAATATAAAGTGGAAGATATTCTTAAGCAATGGATGTGCGAAGATATATGTGGTATAAAGGAAAGGAAAACAGTTTCCACAAAATTAAACCATTTTCAGATTGAGGCCACAGGAATCAATGGCATCGCAATAATCCAAATATGAAAGATGCTTTTTTTTTTTGACCAAGAGTCAGAAAAAAAGAACTTTTTGAGGGACTTGGGTCTACAGCATCAGCCATGGAAAAATTCAGCAAAAAATAGATTCAGCATTTACTTTACTGATAAGAATCTTGTGCTTGCTACCTATCTTGATCCACGCTTTAAAACTACATTCCTTGAGGATGAATATGACAATAAAAAAGTGGAAGATATTCTTAAGCAATGGATGCGAAGATATATGTTGTTATAAAGGAAGGAAAACAGTTTCCACTACTTAAACCAATTTTCAGATTTTTTTCATTTATCAACAGAATGGGGCGAAAAAAAAGTGATACTGAAGATAATAGTTTAACATCAGCTTTGAAAACCGCTTTTTGAAATTTAGAGAAAAAAACTTTAAAAACAGCAAAGAAACTCATTTTTAAGGAGAAAGAAACATATATTGAAAAAAATTGAAGATGTTATAAAAGTAGAAATCAGCCAATATAAAATATAAACTTATTAAAAATTCAGAAAGTCCCTTAATCAATGTGGTCATCGAATAAAGGAACTTTTCAGCATTTGGGTGTCCTTGCTAGAAAATAATCTTCCCCTTTTACGTGGAAAAGTGAAGAGGACTCCTCTTCAGAATTGGAGGATCAATTTAATTCTCCTAAAAAAATAGGATGCACTCAAAACAGGAGAAATGTTAATGTTTTTGCATACAACTTAAGAGTCATGATTTAACTGCAATAATAATGATAATTTGCTTCAAGATCTTACTTTTAGTAATTAAAGAAGGAAATTTTTTTTTTAAAACAAAAAAAAAGAAAAAATGTTCATTTATTTGTAAAGATTTAAATTGCCTATATGTTTCAGTGGTTAAATAATCAAAAGGTAATCACTAATTATCTTTAGCAAATATAAAAATTAAAGAATTCTTCTATAACATAATTTATAAGTTTTAAATATCCTAAAATTGTTGATTTAGAAAAATTAGGCATATATATATAATATATATATATATATATATAATATATATAAAAAATAATATTAATTTATATTTTATTATATATTTATTATAATATATTATATAATATATTATATATAATATAATTATATAATATATTATATTATATAATTTTATATATTATTTTTATATATTTATATATTTTAATTATATATATACAATATATATATTAAATATAATATATATATTATATATATATAATATATATATATATATAATATATATATATTATAGTAAGTATATATCATAATATAGAACAAAATAAAAGTATATTATATAATAATTAAGTATATAGTATATATATAAAAGAATCGGAAATCGGAATCGGGAATCAGCACATTTTAACTGGTATCGAATCGGAATCCCCGGCATCGGCTGGAATTTGGAATCGTCCCATCACTAATTATGTATTTTATTATTATTATATATTATTATTATTATTAATATTATTATTATTATTAATTATTATTATTATTATTATTATATTATTATTATTTTTTATTATTATTATTATTATTATAATAATTTAATATTATATTATTATTATTATATTATTTTATATTATTTTTATATTATTTATATTAATTTTTATTTTATTTATATATTATTATTATTATTATGCAGATCTTTCTCTATCACTTTTTATTTCAATATATGAATTAAAGGCGTTTTCGATTTTGCACTTTTGCTAACGAAATTTAGGAAATGCTAAAAAGTCGTTTGTTTATGTCAATTTTAGCACATATTTAGTAAAATGCTAACGAAACGTTAGTATTTCCTAAATTCTGTTAGGTTGCTCTTTTCCCGTGCTTACCGAATTTTAGGGAAATGCTAACGAAAATGTAAAAAAATAAGATTGCGGCGTAGTAGTTCGTTGATTGATGAATGTTATTCTCATGAAATAGCTAATCTAATTTCTTCACAATCGATAACTCCATCACAATAGTTGATCCATTATTTGTACAACTTTTTCTTGTTATTTTTTTTATTTTTGTTATTCAAAATTGGGTCAATTCTTCTTTTTTTGGTTTTATTTACAAAAAAAAAAGTAAACTAAATTTCTCAAAAAAAATTAGTCCATTACTTTAACTTTCGTTGTGTGTATACAAAAAAAGGTAATTATTTAAATTCTATTGTTTTAACTAACTAATTAGAAAAAAAGTTCAGATCTTTTAACGCTATGAAGCGTCGGTTGTTCAGAGTGTGTTCGATTTAGTGAGGTTAAAAGAATATCGCCTTAAAGCTTACCTGAAGCTGATAATCAACAAGAGCCTCAATTTAAGGTGGTGAACGAACATGAATTCAAAAATTATAGGACTTTAGCGGTTTACGACTCCGTCAGTTTTATCTTATTTTTTTTTAAACTAAAGAAATACCCAAGGGTAAACCACAAGAATGGCAGGAGTCGGGGTCCTCTCGGCCTCCGGGGACGCAGGGAAGGACTATTTCCCTGCCCCCTCCGGGGAAGGGTCCCGGAAACCCCCGCTCTTTGGTATTTGGGTGTCGCGGGCGTTCCCTCCGCCCTCCCTACGGTGTATGGAAGGTCCCCCCCTCTGTCCACCCGCGGCTCGAGCCCCTAAATTTTTTTTTTTAATTTTTTTTGTGTAATAAGCTTTATAAGGCTGATTCCAAATATGCATGATGTATGCAAGTATTATTGTAATTGTGAAATTATGTAATTTTTGTATGAGATATTCATTTAATTTTTTTTTTTATAATATAAATGTTATTTTTAAAAATTATTTAAATATTCGAACATTTGAATCATGTCCGTCACCATTTAAATTCATTGTTAGTATCATTTCTAAAATAGTTACAAAAAAAAAAAAAAAAAAATGATCAGAATATTTATGAAATCGTAAAACATACAAGGGCCTATATATATATAATTATATATATTATATATATTATATATTATATATATAATTATTATATTATAATATATAAAGTATGTATATATATATATATATATATATATATATATATAGTATTATATATATAGATATATATATATTAGTATATATAGAGTTATAGTATATAATATATATATGTTATATACGTAATATACATGGAAGGTTGGCGAAATGTGAAACTATCCCCAGATGAGTTGCGACTGTGTCAGAGAGATGCTGATGCCAATATACAAGAAGAATTATCTGTTTCTTGTCTTGAGTTGATACCACTGAACAGCACAAACCAGTCATTAGCGAAGACATTAGAAATGTTGTTGACATCTCAAACAACAGTCAGCCAAGTTTGGTGCGAAATATTTTTATTTGTCTTTAATATATTTCTTTAAATAATTGATATTAAATTGTAAAAGAGTATTGATTTTCTTCTATTTATATAAGGATTTTACAAGAAATATAATTTAATTAAGGCATTACTATATATAGTTAGTGGTATATATATAGTATAGTAATTTATAGAAGTTAAGTGGGTTATTATATATAGAGTTATAGTAATATATATATATATATATATAGTAGTAGTATATATGATAGATATAATATAGTATAATATGATATTATATAATATATATATATTAATATAGGCCTATATATATATATATAAATAAATAATAATATATATTATAGTATATATATAAGAGTATAGTATATATATATATATATATATATATATATATGATATATATATATATATATAGATATAATGATTATTATTATTATTATTATTATTATATATTATTATTATGATTATATTATTATTATTATTATTATATTATTATTATTTTATTATATTATTTCTGGAATGAACATAACGGTTTATATCCGATCCCAGATATACTGACACATGCAATTTCGATCTACAAACTGGGTGGGGGAAGTTTGTCACTTTACTTAAAAAATGCTGTCTATACTCCCATGGAAGTAATAATCAAATTGGTAAAACTCACACATAGAAGCACTAGCAACTCCGTAAAAATAAAATCGAATAAAAATTGTAAATGGAGTCTATAGAACCCAAATTCATCTACAAGAGAGATCATAAGAAAAAATGCCACTATGGCCAATTTCAAAACACTTATGAAGTCTACAGCACTAATTCGGGCAATATGATACATTTGATTCTCTATACAATGAACATTAGCAAGACTCTCTCGTCATAACTTTTATTGGTTGATCAAATGTTGTCTTGTCAATTATCAATACGCTACTTTTTTGTAGCATCGCCAAAAACGTCGAGAAAATAGATGTGTGTCCGTTCTAAAGACTATCTGGTGTGGTATAACCGTAAACTGGAACGTTAATAAACCTTCGAATTAAAAAGTGATATGTCCGATCAACTTTCTCTATGTCTTGCAAAAAATGCTATTATAAACTCAAAATTTCACCATCTATAAAATACAGGTAATGGTAACAGTCATAGGCTAAATGATCATAACAAATGAATGAAATTGGACTTTTCATTCACATGACAGCGAGAACACTGGCATCGACGAAAAATTCAACTCGTTGGTGTTGATGTCCACTTGTCTAAAAAAGGAGGCATGTTCTATTAAACGATTTTTTTTTGTTATTTTCTAACCACTCTCTGTCTTTATTAAAATTCTGCTTTTTGAACTGAATAGGGCTGCAAATGCTAAAATACTTGGATTACCAATCGATGATAAACTGACATTTAAAGAACATATTACCAACCTAGTTAGCAGACTGTCGAGATACATGTAATAGTCGCTAATAAATTAAGAATTTTGTACCTCTTTACATTCTTAGGATATTATACTATTCACCTCACTTACTTTACTGTCTCCTATCTACGGTAACACAAGTATTCAGTAATTCACCCTGTAATTGTAATCCCAAACGATTTAATTACTCCTCATTAGCAAATACAGAACTTTACAGCAGACACAACCATATTCAAAAAACCTAAAGAATGCAAGTTTAAAGCTTGCTAAATATATCACTCCTGAAAGAGATGCATAAATTATTCATAACAATGCATGAGACTCTTGCTAGCAAATTTATTCAAACCAGCAAGGCGCATAGCAATCAATAAACCTAAGAAACATATACTACAAAGAGTACAAATTAGAAAGAAAGAAAATAATAGAATATAGCTTACCCTCCCTCTGTAGACTAAAAAAAGCCACTCAAAGCGTCAGCTACAAAATAAACTTTACAACTCAATGCAACAAGACATCAAAACCGAAACTCTACTAAAATCTTTTACTAAAAAATTAAAAACGTAATTAATAAATATTAATAAAAAGACAACTCAGGATTGAACCTACGTAAAATCTAGCTAACTACCATTATTATTATTATATTATTATTATTATTATTATTATTATTATTATTATTATAATATTATATTTTATTACTTACTATTTAATTTAGTATATTATTATTAATTATATTATTTTATTTATTATATTTTATATTATTATTATTATATATTATTATATTATTATATATTTTATATTATTATATTATTATATTTTTCTTATTAATTTATTATTATTATTATTATTTATTACTATATTTTATTATTATTATATTATTATTATTATTATTATGTATTATTATTCATTATATATTATATTTATTATTATTATTATTATACTTATATTAATTATACTATTACTATTATTTTTTATTGTTGTAAGCATGGTTGTAGCTATTATAATTGTACTGAAATTATTGTAATTTTAGTTGTAATTATGATGTATAATTTGATTAATTATATTGTTGTATTTGTCGCTAATTATTTTTATATTATTATTATTATTATTATATGTAATTATTATTAATTATTATTATTATTATTATTATTATTATATATTATTATTATTATTAATTATTAATTATATATTATTTATTATTATTATTATTATACCATTAGTATATTTATTTATTTCAAATATATGATTGTTATTATACTATTATTATTAATTATTATCATTGTTATATTATTATTATTGATTAATTATTATTATATTATTATTATTATTTTAATTATTTTATTATTTATATTCATTATTTATTATTATTAATTATTAATTATTAATATTATTTTATTATTATTAATTATTTTGTAGTTATTATCAGTATTATTATTATGATATTATTATTATATTATTATATATTAATTATATTATATTTGTTAATGTTATTTATATTATTATTATTTTTTCGCTGAAAAATAGCAATTTTTATTATTGTTATTGGTTAGGGATTTCAGCAATATAGTTGCTATTGTTTCGTTACTATTTTTAGTTTTTAATTATTTCTAATTTTCATTATTTTTAAAGGGGGTTGGGATTGAAAAGACACAAATGTGTTGCAATTATCCCATTTCACATACTATGGAAATTAATTTTGGTTATTACAATTACTGAACATTAAATTGTAAATATTTGACAATAATAATATAAAAGTGATGTCATCTGTTATTTTAATGACTGGATTGTATCTTCTATGTGTTGAATAAACGTTTTTGAATTTTGAATTTTGATTATATATATATATAAAATAATTTTAAATATTATTTCCCATCTTTAAAAGGTTAAAAAATTATTATGTTCTCATATTTTAAAATTATTATTATTATTATTATATTATTATTATTATTAGTTAATTATTTTATGTATTATATTATTTTATTATTATATTTATTATTATTTATATATATATTATTATTATTATTATTTTTATTATTTTATTATATTATATTATATATTTATTATATTATATATTATTATTATTTTAGGTATTATTATTATTTTTATTCATATTATTATTATTATATTATTTTATTATTATTATTATAGTTAATTATTTTATTATGAATTATTATATTATTATTAATTATTATTATTCTTTAAAAGCACCGTGTCCCCGCATGTCGATCGAGAAATATATTTATAAACTGGTGCGACCGCCATGGAAGACTAGAGAATCGAATGGCAGAAGAGGGTCCCATCTTCGAGGCCATGGCGAAGATTTTATATTTGCTCATTTAACAAACTGGGCGAAAACCTTCACATCCTAGACCAGAAATCACATATGCAGCTCTTTATTTTAAGTCCAAATATATTTTTTATTCATTGTCAAAAAAAGAACTGATTGGATGATTTTGCCGCTCCTCACCTAAATTAGTTCGGATACCGCTTCATTTGTATATTTCAAATTATTAAATTTTTGAAAAGAACTGGATTATATATATTATATATATATATATTATATATATATATATAATTATATATATATATAATTATATATTAATATATAATATATATATGTATAATAATTTATATATATATATATATATAATATATTTTATAATAATAATAAAATATATCATATTATATATATATATAATATATTATATTACTAATTTTCTTTCAATGTGTAAAATATTATAATATAAAAATTATCAAAAAGAAATTAAATTCTCACCAGTCAACTGTTACAACTTACAAAATTTCTATAGCAGTTTTCGACTGATATTTGCCGATAATTGACTCTTAAAGTTATTAACATTTTTTTAATCAATATTTTTAGTAAAGTATAATGTCTCCTGAAAACGTAAATTATTACACGCCGTGTGATCAAAAACTGTTAAATATCATCAATGATTTTCCTGCTCTTTATGACAAAGAAGACAAGGATTTTACAAATATTCAGATCAAGAGCGATATTTGGAAACAAATTGGGAATCGAATGGGAATAGAAGGTAAGTTACTAAATGATAGTTTTAAACTATTTATGGGAGGGTTAGCAATAAAATTTCACATGAAAAAATATATGTTTTACTAATGTTTGCAAATGATTAAATACTAATTAAATCCGATGTAAAGCTGGGCCGAGCTTAAGGAATTACAGCAAGAATTATTTGGTACGTTTTTTTGTTGACCTTTTCACTTAATATATCTCGTAAAATATTCTAATTCAGTTTATCTTGACTTGATGAAAATAAGAGAAGTCGGTAATAAAAGCATAATTTTAAAAGCTTTCCTCTGGCCTTATCCAACAAATCGATTAACGCTGTTATTTGAAATTTTTTTTCTCCTATTCTTTTCCATTACGTTAACTAATGAAAAGAAAGAGAGAGAGAGAGAGAGAGAGAGAGAGAGAGAGAGAGAGAGAGAGAGAGAGAGAGAGAGAGAGAGAGAGAGAGAGAGAGAGAGAGAGAGAGAGAGAGAGAGAGAGAGAGAGAGAGAGAGAGAGAGAGAGAGAGAGAGAGAGAGAGAGAGAGAGTCTAATACTATTAATGTTTGAGTTTGGTATTAATTTTTTCTTTTCTTACGTTTCAGCTGAGCTTTGTGAAAAGCGATGGAAATATATCAGGGTCAAGGACATCTTGTACGAGATTCTCAGAAAGTCTAATTTAGGTAATTGTATTATTCTAGACTCTAAGTGGGTCTCGTTTTTATAAACTGCAGTTTTTGAAACCTAGTATTAGTGATATATATCTTTGTTTTCAACATTTACCGCAAATGACCATGAGTGTTTGATTTCAGATGATGAAGAGACCAACAGCGCTCCATTCGTTGAATCTGCTGAACCAGTTGAGAAAGAAGAAGATACTCCTGTAGGTGAAGCTTACTCTAGTCCAAAAACCGAAGAGGACAACAACCAGTCTCTATCAAAATCGAGGAAAAGATTTTTCGAAATATTGGAGCAAGACAATATGAAGTGTTTATTATTACCAGAGCAGTTAGTGAAGAAGGGAAATGAAGCAGATGACGTTGAATTATTTATGAAAAGCGTCACCCTTACTATCAAAAAGTTGCCGCCCCACCTTATCCCCCAGGCAAAATTAAAGATTCTAACAGCTGTTACTGATTTGGAATCTCCTGGAAAATTTAACGAGCAGCTTCCCTCTTTCTCTAACAACCTTCATACCTCGAATCCCCACCACGTTCCTTCCTCATCAGCTAATGCCTCAGCTCTGCAAAATTCAAATATTATTACAACTACTGCTGTTTCACGCTATAATTTAGAAGGGAAAATATTTGCAAGTAATGATGATGATCCACATTTTTTTTAATGTTTTAATAATACTTTTAAAATAATAAAACAATATTTATCTACATTACATCACTTAA
>JABUQX010019966.1:27500-35000 GCA_015478945.1 Trachelipus rathkii
CTTTCTCATCACATATACTCCACATGCTTGCCCACATACACACACACTCGTATTTTGTCATACTCTATCTGAAGTTTTCTCTTACCAAATTCAAAATGGCGAAAGAGCACACTGCTTCAGATCTGATGGCACTCAAAAAATGCCTCTCGTCTACTACTCGCCCTCCTCTCGTCTACTACTCGCCCAATCATTGCTGATGTGGTCGGTGCCGTTAAGATTTCACCTCCGGCTTGCTCTAGTACATCATCTTTATTCTTCTTTAATTTATCCAAAATTCGTGGTGTATATTCTAATTTGCACTTTGTCGAACACCACCTTTTTTTCTTCTAGTCCTAACCTTTTATTCTTAACCGAAACTCAGTGATCTGGGGGGAACTCCAATAAAAATCCCACTCTCTTCCTTCTTAATGTTTCTATTCTCAATTTACACCCAAAAAGCGAAAGTTGCTCAATTGTCCACATCGATATTATTTAGTCACGTGTTTCTGATTCAGAGTTTTCAGAATTTCCTTTCCAAACTTTAGAAACACCTAAGCTAAGCTAACCTAACCTAACCTAACCTAACCTAACCTAACCTAGCCAATTTCATCCCGAAGTCGCTCAAAATCTATTCTCTTTCCCAGTAGAAAATGCTATAATTTTCTAGTTTTCCTTCACGCTCTTTCTGGGATTTTGTAAATTTTGTAAAATATGCGATCTTTAACTTTGCTTTTCCTCTTTCCCTTCTCAAGTATCTTCTGACGGCGCAACTACTTTCTTTGCTCAAACCTTTGCCTCTAATTCAACTTAATTGGATCGTTGCAATGCCTCATTCACCACAAACAATCCCAACTCTTTTAAACCAAATATTTTCAAGATACGATTTCTGCTTACTCAGCTTGATATTAAGGAGGAATGAGATCCTGATGACATTCTTTCTGAGGTCCTAATGACATTCCTCCTCTGGTCCTCAAAATTTTTGATTCTGTCCTGACATTCTTCCTGTGGTCCTCAAAAAATTGTGGTTCCGAGCCTACAACCTACGATGGTAAATTGTTACATCCCTTCTCATTAGGGTTCTTCTCCTCAGGGTTCTGTTCCATCACAAATCTTTTCTCCTTTTCATTAAAGATCTCCTAGTTGTCGCTTCGTCTCCTCTAATGAAGGCTACTCCACCCTTCATTACTATTTCCAATGTAAAAGTCGACCCTCCCAACACCAGTGTTTCTTTCAGACAATTTTCTCCGGGGGGGCTTTACAGAGATTCGGGGGGGCACATAAGTATAACATAATTTACATAAAAATAAAGGATAATGATATTCTTGTCACTTGTCAGCTAATCTTAGTCTTATTAGATACTGTCTTACTGAAATAGTAAATATCCGAAATATAACCAAATCTTTGCTTGCAATCTATTTGTGAAATTTATTGTGAAGTTTGATAAATAAAATAACAAAAGGGTACGAAAACATTATTATGAGAGAATATTATAATTAAAATATATATATATGAGTAATATGACCTTTTCAAATAAGGAAATAGATCTTTGGTAAAAATAAATTTTATAATATTAAAATATAATATATATATATATATATATATATATATATATATATATATATATATATATATATATATATATATATATATATATATATATATATATATATATATATATATATATAAAAAACACTTTCGTAGGCCGTATCCCCGACGTTAGTACTTAGTAAGTTAGGGGTATTAAAGAAGTAAGTTTAAAGGAATCGTTAACGATGAGTTTTCTTCGTCACCTACAAGTCTACTGTTTTTTTTAGAAAATCTTCAGTTGGATTCTCAGACCCCTCGATGCTTATCATCATACAATGCATTAAGGTTTCTGGCAGCATTCTATTTTTGTCTTACTTAGTATTCGGTTCATAGTACTGAACGATCTTTTAACCGAGGCTATCGTTACAGGAATGACAAGAAAGATTTCACAGAGCTTTTGTAACTCGCAATATCCCACGTCCGCTTCCAATATTTTCGACAATGGGCTTTCATCTGCTTTAAATATTTCGCTTTCGAGCATGGAATTGATATAAAAATTGAAGGATTTCAGGTTAGCTAGTACACCTTGCGCATTAAACATCGGAAATCTGTCACAAAATTTTCTAACTTCAATATCCGGTAAATTTGTTAATGACTGAAACGTCTCAAAGCAACTAGCAAATATCATTATATCAATTGATTTGTCGTTGAACCTTTCTTCAGTTTCTTCGATTACACTATCGCGGTATATTTTCATCCCTTTAAATGCATTTTTCTTATCTTCATCAGCAATCAGGCGCACTTCAGATGCAAACTCCTCCATTATTTCACACCGAACGTTTTTTTGTAAGTCACTATTGACGTCTCCACACTGATTTGCAATATTTTGCAGGTGCAATTTTGTTCCAGTAATTAGGGGGATGACTTTGGTCATACTAAAGTCCTTCTTTTGCAAAGCATTGCTAAGATAAGAGAGAGTGCACTAAGGAGTTCATTCATTACATAACAGGTGACAAAGAAACTTTCATTTCTGATTTCCAGCAAGATGCCCCCTGCAAGTGATGCAAGGTCTGTCCCTTCTTTGTAGATATGCTTCACAAGCCATCAAAATTGACTTTAAGCTTCTGAAGACAGCATTCACTATCTTATAATGAGATAACCATCTCACTTCAATGCATTCTGGAATCTTGAGGATTGGATCATTGATTAATGATTGAATATCATGCAAAATATTTTCTTTTTTTTTGGCGACTTGCTAAACAGTTTGTAAATGTCTTTCAAAATATAAAAAAAAAAACTTTTGACCTTCTGATTTTTATTCCTGCAGGAGGCTGCTGCCAGGGACAATATATGTGTTTTACAGTGTATATAGAGAACTTCTTTGTTTGCCTCTTCTGAAAACCTTTCTTACACCTCCAACTTTCCCAGCTATATTAGAAGCACCATCAAATTCAAATAATCTTGTCATAATTTAAATCAAGATCAGTCAGCTCCTTATGAATAGCATTTGCAATACTTTCTGCTTTTCCATTGGGTATTTTAACAATTGACAAGAACGTTTCTACGGGATTTTTATCCTCCACTACTCTAAACATGTTTTTCATTGTTTTATTTCAACTTATCCTTTCAAAACTTCACCCATACATAACAGAAGTTCACCAGCAGTGTCCCTTGATGCTGTAATTCGACCTATCACTCTGATCTTTACACCATGTTTTTAAAAATCATCATTCAATTTGTCCAAAATACTCAATCAAACTCTGATATTTAGTAGTGTTTTAGGACTAAGTGTGGTGCGCTAGGGTCTTGCATGAGGTATGTTGTTACCTGTTTTTATGTATAGTAGTGAACTATGGTCTGGAATAAAGAGGTATAGATCTAAAAGTTTATATGTTTATTGATGGACAATCTTAGGGCGTGCTAGGTGTGAAAAAAAGTGATAAAATGAGGAATGAATGTATTAGAGAGTTGTGTGGTGTGAAGAAAGGGGTAAACGAGAGAATAAATGAAAGTATGTTGAGATGGTTTGGTCATGTGGAAAGGATGAATGATAGTCAATTGGTTAAGCGGATGTATAGTGGTGAGTGTGTTGGGAACCGACCGGCTGGGAGACCGAAGAAAAAGTGGATTGAGTCAGTAAAGGAATGTTTGCAGGAGAAATGTGAGTTTGGCAGAGGCGAGAAGAAAGGTGCATGATAGGAGAGAATGGCGGGGTGTTGTAAGGGGGTATGGTTGTGGCCCACCTTGGCCAGGGGATGAACCCTACACTTGACGATTTACCATAATGAGGATCCGTCGCGGTCCCGTGAAGCTCTAGGGTGGATTTCTGATTGCGACTAGTTCTTACTAATTAATGGTACAGAGGGGGCGGTAAGGCTGGGCTTTCTTTTCGACTTTTGTCATATTCTCCTACTGCTTTTCTTTTCCGATGCATGTAACGCACCTTACTCCCAATCTTGGGAAAAAAGGTAGATGAAGAAGAAGAAGAAAGAAGATATATATATATATATATATATATATATATATATATATATATATATTAAATATATATATATATATATATATATATATATATATATATATATATATATATATATATATATATATATATATATATATATATATATATATATATATATAAATCTATATATATTTTTTGAAAATAACTGATAATTAAAATTAATAATTATTTTTTTTACCATCCTTTTGTTTTTTGTTTTTGTTTCTTATTTTTTCCGTGACTTTTTACCCGGTTTTTCCCAAGGTTTTTCTCGGGAAAAACTTAAGTGGGAAAAACTACCCTTGCCAGCCTTGTGCCTTTGGGGTAAATATTACACTTATAAAAGCTACGCTGCCAGACGCATGATTCTATGTATTAATTTTAAAACTTAACAGCTTTTATTTTTGCTTTATATATATATATATATATATATATATATATATATATATATATATATATATATATATATATATATATATATACATATATATATATATATATATATATATATATATATATATATATATATATATATACTATATATAATATATATATATATATATATATATATATATATATAATGCTATATATATATATATATATATATATATATATATATGAGATCATGAGAAAAATAAACACTAATAAATATATATTAACTAAGCCACTCCTTAACTAATAGGACCTTTTCCGAAAGAAATTTCGAAAGAAATACCCATTTTCTAAGAAGTCAGAATTAACAACTTTGCTATTTTATGGGCATATCTAGCATGTTTCCATGCATTCTGGCTGATTTTATTATTTATCGCTAGATAATATAGATTTAAACATACTTTTTATGTTTATTGGCTTTATTTTGTAATTTACGGCAAAAATTAATTCATGCTCGATTTTCTCCGGGGGGGCACTCGTCTGTCTCCGCGGGGGCAAAGCCCCCCCGGAGGTATGCCTGAAAGAAACACTGCCCAACACTAGGTAGTTAATGAATGGAGGTGGCCTTGGAGCAGCTAACCTCAAGAACCTTTTCGTTTTTCTAGTTAGAGCAAGAGAAAATATGGATGATTTCGAGCGCTCAAGATTGAATAGCAGCCACAGCTACCTCTAAAATAAACCAGTTGGATTTGTATAAAAGCAACTACTATTATTCTTTTCATATTAAACACTTGGATGGCTCTACTTAGTAAAGTAAGTAGAAGGTGTCCTGCAATTATATACTATGTTCTTTCACCTATCTGTTCTATATAATCTTCCACGCAATTACATCTTATTCGAAAGCATAAAACTGAAACCTTCTTTTATCCATAACATTCTTGGTACTCCATTTACTCGAAATCTTTCTTGAAAGGATCACACATCACATTATCTCTTTTTCGAAGCGATCTTCTAAGATGTTGGTATACGAGACGCTTGTGTATCTTCTTCCACATTATCCCAGTTGCTGCTCCGTATAGGGGTATCACTCGCCCTTGTATCGAGTATGCATTGCATAACTGAGGTCGTTCCACACACATACAGCTGTTCTTAAAAGGGGGGAGTCTTGGGCTTTTCGTCTTATCAATACTCCTTGTTTCACTGACTCTCTCCATTCTATTTTTGGACTGATGCATCACTCTTCTTTTGGGATGGACACTGCCCTTCTCAACTCTCCTTTAAGGAAAGTTCGAGCGACTTGCCTTTACTCAATGGCTCATCCTATTTAACACTCTGACCAAAGACTTAACTGCTATTCTCATTCTTACATTTTACATGCATCCAACTGGTAATGTCTGGAACACTCTTTCTTTTTCTAGTTTTCCCACTTCCAAAAGTCAGCTATTGGGTGAAGTCGGCTATTCATGAAAAAAGTTTACTCTTTTTAAAGTTTTTGAACTTCACAGAAAATATACTAAAGGTACCTATTTTCGACGAACCTTTTAGGACAATCATTCTTTGACGTTACATACAAAAGATAGAAAACATTCGTGTCTACGGCAAACCAAACCCGAATAACGAATATCAGCAAAAATTTATCCATCCACACGTGCTATGGTTGACAACTTGTCTTAAAAAATTCTTTGATAAGTTCGGCAAACATCGTATGTGTGGAGTCGCTTTAACTTAAAAAAATAAATTAAAATTGCTTTTTATTCGTCTGAGTGAAAGAAAGTTCGTCAGAACACAAATACAATGCAACAAAGTTCGTCAAAATACGAATACAATGTAACAAGTTCGTCAGAATATTAATACTATGTAACAAAGTTCGCCACAATACGAATACAATATAACGAAGTTCGTCTGAATAAGAATGCTATGTAACAAAGTTCTTCACAATACGAATACAATATAACAAAGTTCGTCAGAATACAAATACTATGTAACAAAGTTCGTCACAATACGAATACAAAAAAAAAACGTTCGTCAGTGACTCATGACTTAGGTTACTTAAGGTGTCAACCCAAGGTTTTAGACATCACATTACTACTACTACTACTACTACTACTACTACTACTACTACTACTACTACTACTACTACTACTACTACTACTACTACTACTACTACTACTACTACTACTATAATAATAATAATAATGATAATGATAATGATAAT
Source organism: Trachelipus rathkii (assembly GCA_015478945.1). NCBI lineage: Eukaryota > Metazoa > Arthropoda > Malacostraca > Isopoda > Trachelipodidae > Trachelipus > Trachelipus rathkii. The sequence goes on from JABUQX010019966.1 coordinate 34,094, forward strand.
GATAATGATAATGATAATGATAATGATAATAATAATAATAATAATAATAATAATAATAATAATAATAATAATAATAATAATAATAATAATAATAATAATAATAATATTAATAATAATAATAATAATAATAATAATAATAATAATAATAATAATAATAATAATAATAATAATAATAATAATAATAATAATAATAATAATAATAATAATAATAATAATAATAATAATAATAATAAGAAGAAGAAGAAGAAGAAGAAGAAGAAGAAGAAGAAGAAGAAGAAGAAGAAGAAGAAGAAGAAGAAGAAGAATTATAATATAGCTCCTCGTTTTGAAAAGACAAAAAATTAAATCAGTTTGACCAATTAGTATCTCAATCAGTGAAGAGTAGCAAGCAAGCAACAGCTGACTCAAACGTAAGGGAAGTGTAAATTGTCCCAAGTTCCTACCTGGTAATACCGAGTATTCCTAGTCATGATTCTTAGGACCAGATTTTCCATATTACGGGGATGGTTACACATTAATTCGCCAACTAATTCGAGACTTCTATTGCAGTTTTCTAGCTTTCTTTGTCGCATTATTCCCTGTTATATATATATATATATATATATATATATATATATTTATATATATATATATATATAACAATAACCAGCACGCTGCTTCTTCGCTCTGCTTCACTTAGCTGTAACCATGTAACCTTATGTAACCAGCCAACATATAACATATATGCTGCTTATAATATAGCATAACCAACTAATATAACTTACTATACTATATATATATATAATATATATATAAACTTTACGTGGATTTTTAGCTTGACTGCAGATTGCGGATGCGGATGACTGCAATGATATTTGTGAGGCTGCGGATGTGCAGTCGTCTCGTCCCTACTTACTATTTTGCATGC
>JABUQX010019966.1:47500-57500 GCA_015478945.1 Trachelipus rathkii
AGGGTTAATATTCAGCGTTAAGCCACCTTCTCTAACAAAAAAAAAAAAATATTAATAACATACAGAACAAGAATACTTTCATATTTCTCAGATGTATAGGTTTTATTTGGAATACACCCTTGAGACATACAAACTGTGTAAAGGTCTATACCGTACAATTACTGAAAGGCTATTTGAACTTCAGTACACACACTCACACTCACACACACACATACACACACACACACACACACACACACATATATATATATATATATATATATATATATATATATATATATATATATATATATATATATATATATATATATATATATATATATATATAAATATATATATATATATATCGCTATGCTGCTTAACCTTCAGCCAGCTCTTCCTTATGTATGTATGTAATATGGAAATACGTAACAAATATTAATATATATATATATATGTATAATATATATATAAATAATAACTGTAATAATAATAATAATAACATAATAATATCAATAATATATATATAACATATCAATCTCTTTATATATATAATATATATTATATATATATATAACTAATAATATATATATATATAGAAGTAATATATATAATAACAATAATATGTATACATGACTCGACAACCTTAATAATAATATGTAATAATAATAATAATAACATAAATAATTGTATAATAGAGATGTAATAATAATAATATAAGAATATATAATATATATTTGTGAATTATTCTTATATAATATATATATATATATATATATAATATATATATATATATATATATAATTTTATATTTTATATTTTAATATATTTAATCAATATTTTATAGTAATATTTTTATAATAGTATATTTTAGTATTAAAAGTATTGAAATTTTTTAATTTTTTTTATTCAATTTTTTAAAATTAAGATTTTGAGATTGATTAATCCATCGTTCATAGTAGGGCCTTGAAATCGGATGTGGGCACGGAATTGGTCTCGAAATCGGTGCCCAGAATCGGTAAATTGGATCGTGATCGAAATAATATCGGTATCGGAGTTCGGTATCGGTATCGATATCGGAGTAGGGTTGAAATGCTTCCTCGGAACCTGAGTCGGAATCACATGGTTTTTCAATCCGGATTCGGAATCGGGAATCCGAAATAGTCGGAATTCAATTCAGAACCCGGATCCGATTCCGGAATGCAAATCGGAACCCGGATTCCTATTTTCTATTGACCAACACCACAACAATAATTAAGTTTCCTGAAATTTGTTTAAATGTGTGAATATATTTTTTTTGGAATTGGTATCGAAATCGGTGCCCAGAATCGGTAAAATTTGGCGGATCGTGATCAAACCAATATCGGTATCGGAGTTCGGTATCGGTATCGAAATCGGAGTAGGGTTGAAATGCTTCCTCGGAACCTGAGTCGGAATCACATGGTTTTTCAATCCGGATTCGGAATCGGGAATCCGAAATAGTCGGAATTCAATTCAGAACCCGGATCCGATTCCGGAATGCAAATCGGAACCCGGATTCCTATTTTCTAGTGACCAACACCACAACAATAATTAAGTTTCCTGAAATTTGTTTAAATGTGTGAATATATTTTTTTTTATATATAGAATTAATTTTAATTGTTATAAAAATATTAAAAAATTATAAAATGGTTATAAAATTTAAATGGGTTTAAAATTTGAATATGACATGTGACAAAAATATGATAATGATAATTGCAACAAAAATCTCAACAAAAAACGTGGCGTAATTTATTGCAAGTTTGTACACGTGTTTATTATTTGATAAACATTATTTCACAAGAAAACTTGGCAGAAGTTATTGCAAGTTTTTAACATGTTTATTACTTGATAAACATTATTATTTCACAAAAAACATGGCATAAGATATTGCAAGTTTGTACACGTGTTTATTACTTGATAAACAAATGTTTCACTTCATGTTTTAGGTATATAAGAATAAAGTTAAACTAGTTTTTTAAAAAATGTTCAACTACACAAAACGTCATTCAATTACTTCATTAATAAATGCACACTTTGTTTCAGCATAAAAATAAATAGAAACTACACATCTAGAGAAAAGGCAGTACTAGTATTGTGAGCTACTATGCCTAGCTCTGAAGCATAATCTAGTATCTCCAGAAGAGTATAACGAATGGAGGAAGTTACTGAAGGTATCAAATAAATAGAGATTCCTACGCATTTAATTCATTACTTTCCTTATATATATATATACCACTGAAAATTCATTTAGACTGGAATTGATCCAACCTGATCAACAGTCTAACTCTAGTGGTTCGTACTTCCATCTTGGTTCTCTTTCTCTGGTCTAGTATCTTCCTATGCTTTTAATTTTTCGTATTTATTTACTCTATATCCGTATAGTATTTAAGGATTTTGGGATTTTTTTTTCTACACTTCATCTTAGTTAATCTCTTTTCATGCAATTGACTCAAAGGTAGAGACAAATAGTTGCGAGGCAAATGACCAGGGATCATTCCCTCATTTGGATCCTAGGTTACAATTACCAACAGTATTTTCCTTTCAAAAATAGGGCGATGCCCATGGGGATGGTAATTTAAAAAAAATCAAGGCTTACAATTGAATTATCTAAATCGTTACGACAAATATTTAACCCTTTTTCCAGTCTCTACCAAAGTGGTACAGAGCGGAAGAGAGATCCTCTCCGACGGAAGTAGCTGAGGGAAGACTATCTTCCATTAGTTTTACAATTTTTTTCTAATAAAAAATACCACGAACAAATTAGCTCAGCATCTGGAATATACAAGTGTAAAGAAAGGGCTGAGATGCTTTGCATCGCAATTTCAGTATTAGAAATGGAAAAAGTAGGAGTGGATTTGTTGGGATGGTGGGTGGAGGGGCTCGATAAGGGCATGGATCATGGATTTTTCGAATTCACAAATTCACAATGTTTTCCTCCAGTCTTTCCAGTTATCTCTTGCAAAAAAAAACAAGAAAAAAAAGAAAGAAAAAAAAAACAAGGAAAAAAAAGAAAAGAAAAAAAAACACCTGATGACCTTTCATTAAGAGTGACGTTACATGACATTTAAAATGACGTGTTTTTTTTAGGAATAACTTTTAGTGATGGCGATTTTTAATGACGTTTTATTAGGAATAAAGTTTTATTACAAATGACATTTATAATGATGTTTTGTTAGGAATGCGTTTAGCAATGACGTTTCATTAGAAATAAGTTTTTTTTATTGTTTTTTTTCTTTTTTGCAAGAATAGATTACATGATATTAATAATGACGCGTTTTAAAGAAGAGCTAGAATTAATATTTTACTAGGATTTAGAAATGACTGCATGATATTTAAAATGACGTTTTATTAGGAATGGAGTTTAGTAACGACGTTTAATAATGACGTTTTCATAGCGACTTTAAACTAATGACATTTTTATTATAAATAAAGTCTGCTGATGCTTTTTATTTTAAGAGAAGTAACCTATTTTTCTTTAATTGAGCCAGTTGTATAATATGAAATTAGATTTGGAGTCATTTTGTTTTCTTCTGGAGGGGGAAGGGAGGGATTATTCCACCCCTCCTGAACCATACTTGGGGGAGGAGCAAATATTAATAAAACTTATAGCTATTTTAATATTAATATAATTTTACAGGAAGATGATTATTATTATTATTATTATTATTATTATTATTATTATTATTATTATTATTATTATTATTATTATTATTATTATTATTATTATTACTAGTAGTAGTAGTAGTAGCTCTTAATTAAAAACCTTTTAATTATTGAAAATCACGATAGCACGCCATAAGCAAAATCATGTATTTTCTATTAAAGTGGGGGTTATGGGGGTTTTAGTGGAAGAAGTATTGGGGGGAGATGCTAAAACCCGGAAATGGGGGAATAAAATTTTCATCACATCATTAAACGGAGGTGTAAAATTTCAAGAAAAAGTTATTTATAAAAACTTTTAAAAATAAAAATAAAAAAAAATAATTAAAATAATAAATAATTAAAAAAAAAAAATAAATGTAAAAGGATAAATTTGGCATAAATAAATTAATGAATATATAAATTAATAAATCATTATACTGGCATATATTTTTTACATTATATATATATATATATATATATATATATATAATATATATATATATATATATATATATATATATATATATATATATATATATATACTATAGTCAGGGGGGCGGGAGACGTGCCCCCTAGAAGTGTTTACTCTTATAGAGTCTACCTGCGAATTTTTTGATCCAACGTCCGTTCTGGGTGGCCGTTAAGTACGTTTTACATATATATATATATATATATATATATATATATATATATATATATATATATATATATATATATATATATATATATATATATATATATATACATATATATATATATATATATATATATATATATATATATATATATATATATATTTTTATATATATATATATATATAACAACATATATAACATATATATATATATCTATATATATATATATATATATATATATATATATAATATATATATGGCGAAGGCTAGTTGCAATCGTCATTTTCTCACATTTCTCTTGCCGATACGAGGTATTCTCACTCATTTTATATGCTCTTTTAATTTGTTGATAAGAACTGTGATGTTTTCTATCAATGTTTTTTTTAAGGTTGATATGTATATTTAAATTCTAGATTTTGTGTTCAGTGTTTTCAATTCTTTATTAAGTGTTTAGGTTCAAAGTAGCATTGAAATTATCATTCCGGCCTCTCTATAATTCAACACCGCCTCATTGTAAGTTATAGTTCAATTTCACTAGATCATGGATATTAGGAGATTCCTTGGCACGTACGTTTTACTTTAAATATTAAAATAAAATTTTGTGTATTTACTTCTTAAAGTAGGAATTTTGTAACACATCCCTATGAGGTTAGCTTCAATTTAAAAAACTATTTTTTCATTACAACCACAGAAATTAATGGTTTTCAACATAGTTTACTATACTTTTAAGTATTTTCTGTTAACATCTTTGAATGTTAGTAAAATTATTAGCCTATGACCATTTGTGACAGAGATTTACAGTAGTAATAATATATATATGTATATGTATATATATATGCTGTATATATATATATAATATATATATATATCTTCTTTAACTATATATATATATATGATAATAATATATATATATATATAATATAATATATATATAATATATATATGTATAATAATAATATAATATATATATATATATATCTTCTTCATACCCCTCTTCATTCCCAATAATATATGTAATAACAATAGCAATAACATAACATATATATATAATAACAATAACATATATATATATATATATATATATATATATATATATATAATATATATATATATACTAACTCTTCATATCTTCTTCAACTATATATTGTTGCGGTGGTTGAAAGGAAGGAACTCGGATAAAGTAGATGGTGGCGTTGACGGCGAAAAGAGGGTGTGGGGTCAGCTAGGACTGCACAAGAGGCAATCCCTCCACTTCGCATATTTCGCATGATGAAGAACACCCAGGCCCAGCACCTCGACGAGTCAAGATATGGGTCCAGATTTCGGAGCTAGCGTTTCAGTAGATGACAGTCAAGAAAATGACATTGGTAGATACGTTGGAAATTCATCTATGATTTCGACTGAGAAAAAGAATACTGAAAGAGTGTTGGATTCCATCTAAAACCTATAATTTTTTGAAAGATGCTACCCACTTAAAGAGGAAATTCAATATGAGGAGACATATTCACCTTGGCTAACATACTGCAGGCACCTAAAGGGACATTTTGCAAGTTTTGTATTTTATTTCCACCAAATTTAAAATTCGGTCAGGAGTCCTAAGCTCTTTAATAATAAGACCTTTCACTAAATATAAAGATGTTCATGCGGTTTGTAAGGGACATGCAAACACAGAGTGGCATAAAACTACTGTTGAAGCTGCAAGATTGTTCCTACAGGACGTGCCGGTAGACATCCAAATTCTAAGAAAATAAAAAAATATAATCCTCAATAATTTCATGTGTGATATTTTCTGGTGCGCGCGATTTACCGCTTCGGGGTAAGCATCATGATGAGGGAGTGTTGCAAGATTTGTGCTGCTTACGAATAGATGCCGGAGATCAGACATTGAAAAACCATTTTGAAAAGGGGAAGAAAAATGCTACATACCAATCAGTTCAGATTCATAATGAGATCATTTCTCTATGTGGTACTACTATAAAGGAAGACATCGTTAATAAGGTAAAGGAAGCGTGCACGTATAGCTTACTAGCAGATGAAACCGCTGATATTTCTGGAAAGGAACAATTATCCATAGGGTTGAGCTATTTCGACAAAGAGTCCGATGAAGTCAAAGAGGAATATATTGGCTTTGTAGAACTGAAAGCGATTGACGCAGAAACCATTGCGAAAGCCATTGACGATTTTGTCACGACCGAAGAACTGGATCCCGAGAAATGTGTGGGCTTGGGTTTCGATGGCTGTTCTACGATGTCTGGCAAAGAAGGAGGTGTCCAAACAATATTGCGGAAAAATATAAAAAAGCATTGTTCTTTCATTGCTCTTCACACAAATAAAATCTAGTAGTAAATGATTTGAACACAATACCAGAAATCCGCAATACTGTGGGAACTATAAAGGACATTATTACGTTTTTCGCGAGTCGGTCTTGAGAAGAAAATTAATGCCAAACATCCCAAGCCTATGCCAGACCAGATGGTCTGAACAACACAAGTGCATTAGAGTATTTAAGGAGCACTTTGTACGAATGATGCAAGCATTAGAAATCCTTTCAATTGAAGGAAATACCGCTACAAGAAAAAGCGCTTTTCAGTTGCATTCAGCGGCATGTAAGTCGTCATTCATCATGGCTATGATATTGATCGCGAAGTACTCTACGATGTTAGAGCCAGTTGTAAATGCTCTCCAATCCAAGACCTTGGATATCGTCAAAACCTCGCAGCACATTCAACATATTGTGGAAATGGTTAGGAGCCATCGGAAAGATGAAGAAAAAATCACCGATGAAGCTAATCAAATCGCCGAGCAACTGGGCCTTGATCTGAATATACCACGAATTTTTGGTAGGCAGCAGCGCCGCAGCAACCATCCAGCAACAAATCCCACGGAGTTCTGGAGAAGATCCTTAATAACTCCTTATCTGGATTCTATAACCTCTTCTTTGGAATTACGGTTTTCTACTGAAAACGCACCTGCTTATGCATTGACATATCTACACCCCTTCCACATGCTACTCATAACAATCGATGAGTTAAAGGAAAAGACAGCTTCATTTTATAGTTTTTACCACTTAGAAGGCATAGAAGAAGAGCTAGAACTTTGGTACAAAATTTGGAAGGACAAGAAACTGAGTTGTGAAGAACTAAAAGATCTTGTCTCCCAAGTCTTAAAGGAGACTGAACCTTTCTTTCCGTCGACGAAAAAGGTTTTGATGATGTTACTCGCCCAGCCATGCACCACCAGTACAGTAGAACACTCTTTCAGTACTCTGCGAAGGATCAAGACTTGGCTGCGAAATACTATGGAAGACGACAGGTTAAACGGACTGGCTATGATGAGTGTACACAGAAAATTTGTGTTTGACAATTATGATTATTTTATTAAAACAGTAGTTGATAAATTTGCGTTGACAAGGAAATTACTTTTTTAATATAAATTTTGCAACTGCTCTATATTGTGAATTTTCCATCATTGCATATTGTATTTGATATTCTATTGTTTAAATAAATAATTTTTTTAAAAATATTAATCATTTAATTATCCATACAAATATTTCTAGTTTTATGTCTTCTTTCTTTTATATATATATATATATATATATATATATATATATATATATATATATATATATATATATATATATATATAATATATAATATATGTAATATATATATATATATATAATAATAACAATATATATCATATATATAAATATATAAAGCTCAAAGGTACAGAAAGCTGCCCTTTGGCAGGCTGGAGGCGCCCCGTGTATGTATATATGTATATAATAATAAATATATATATATATATATGTATATATATATATATATATATGTAATAATATATGTACTTATCTAATAATATATATATATATGTAATATATATATAATAATAATTTTCTTTAATTTGCTATATGAAAAAGCAAACTAATAAAGATAGAAAAAACTATGTATACATATAGGTATATAACCTTAGCAACAATAATAATAGCATATATATATATAATAACAATAATATATAATATGTATATATATATATATGCTGTACATCTTTATGTATATGTATATCAATAGCATATGCTCTTCAACATACTATATGGCATAATATGTAATAACCAGCATATATATATATGGATCATGTCTGTTATCAGCCTCCACCTCCTTCACATCTTTAAGTTATTTAAAAAAAAAAAAAAAAAAGTTTAAATCTATGTAAACTAACGTAACTCAACATAACCTTAGCAACGTATCATAACCTTATAGCAGAATTTATTTTATATTTCATTTTTGCATTGTTTAAAAAACATCTTCTGTCCCCATGCGCGCTCTTGTTCATTTGTTCGATAATGTAAGTTATAAAAAAAATTAACTTTTAAGTATTTATATAATATATAATATATAACTATATATATATATGTAACATATATAACAACTCTTGCTATATATATATATATATGTATATATATATAGTATATATATATAATATCTGAATGTAGACATTCTACAGTTTTCTATATGTGATTTACTAATATATAAAAAAAATATAACTAATAATATATATATAATAATATATATATATAACTATATAATAATAAATAAATATATATAATAATATAATAATAATAATATATATAATATATATATATATAATAACTAATATATATATTTCCAATAATATATATATATATATGGTACTACTCCTTTAAAGGGATGTTTTGTAAAAAGACATGATATCGAAAAATCGCCGAACGCTACGCGTGAAACCCTGCAGTGTCACGTGTTGGCTAAAACTCAATGGGGCGCAAGGTTACCACAGGTTGCTTTCTTTATCGTTACTTTAAAAATAAAAATTTTAAGGCTCGAGCCGATGGTGGGACAGGGGATGAAGTCCCCCGTCGTCCCCCGCTGAGGCCCTGACTCTTTACATCTTTGCGATTTAATCTTGGGTTTTCCTTGATTAAAGAAATAGGGATGTTTTTGGCGAGACTACCGTTCTATTGCCTTGAAATAATAGGAAAAATCGATTACATCGTTCGTTCGATATATATCCGGTTAACATCCTTTTAAAGGACAAGTTCATATATATATATATATATATATATATATATATATATATATATATATATATATATATATATATATGCTACTATATATATATATATATATATATATATATATATATAGGACATTTATAAGTGGTTGACCGTTAATATTAGGTTAGGTTAATTTGGGTTAAGTTTGGTTAGGTTAAGTTGGATGGTTAGGTTAGGTTAGGTTGGGATAGGTTAGTTTAGGTTAGGTTACCCCAAAATTTAATGTATTTACCCTAAAATTATTAAAATAACGATACATTAATTATAAATATCGATGGTCAGACGAATTATTCATATTAGCCATATATATATATATATATATATATATATATATATATATATATATATATATATAAATATATATATATATATATATATATATATATGTAGCAACTAAATAAAATAACTAAAAATATAGAAATATAGATATATATATATATATTTACTTTTCTTAATAAATATATATAACTATATATATATATATATATATATATATATACATAACTATATATATATATATAACTGCTATATACCACTGCTCTCTATATAGGCTCCATATCCATTGTTACTAATGTAGCTGGTCATTTTTCATAATTTACGTTATCGAACAAAATAGACAACAGAGCATAGCGAT
>JABUQX010019966.1:65000-70000 GCA_015478945.1 Trachelipus rathkii
TTGTATCCTCTACAAACTGGTAATTTCAATATATCACAGTTTAAATCTTGAAATTTGTAGGAAACTTCTCTATATTTCCCGTAAATAGGGTTTATGCTACGTCCTGTCTTTCCGATTTGACATTGTGGACAACTTCTTACAAGTGCTTTCACTCTCTTATGCATGTTGCGGAACACAAAATCGCTTTTTATCGCGGTAAGACAGCGCGATATCCCGAGGTGTCCTTGAAAGTGAGTTAGCCGTATAATATCGTCTATATGTTGATCGGGGAGAATGACTCTAGCATAATTCAATGAGGTATCAACGTAGAGAGAGACTTCATTCTTTTTGAACCAGAAGGGTTGTTTCTTTATGATTAATGAACTTTTTTCTTTATTTTTAAGTAATGAATTAATGTATTCGTCTTCTAACTGGTCTTTACTAATTGCTGCGTAGTCAACTTCTTTTCTGAAGCGTTTTATTAAGTCAATATGAGCTTCATTACAGCGCTGAATTAAATTTATTCGTGTGTTTTCAGTAAGTATATCATTTATTTCATCTAACTTTTTAGTTGGCGATTTTTCACTTATTTTGAATAATTCTTTTTCTTCCATTTCTATTCTCTCTTTCATTCTCAACCCTTTGGGTTTTAAAGTCCCTTTTTTCTCATGAGAACTATTCTCGGAATTTATTTTGTTTACATTTTGGCTATTTAAAGGGTCTACCTTTTTACCCTTCATTGGACTGCCGACCGCAGCACGGGTGTGGTTTTGTTTTATTACCCTATGATAACGAGCCTTGAGTTTTGGAGAAAGTTCTTCATATTTGTACTCGGTTGTAAAATTCGAACAAGAATCCACGTGGAGTATGGGAACTTCGCTCTTATTGGCTAATTTGCTGAAATGAGGACCAATCACAGTGTTCGTAGGAGAGGAGGTGATTTTTGATAGTTCATCTGCGTCAGTAGTCTCACTTTCTTCGTTATTTGGTTCATCATTACTGATATCATTTATTAATAAGTATTCTTCTAAGGGATTTTTCTTTTTTGTTAATAATTTGAAAGAAACTTTGTAACTAGTTAATAAATTTAGGCTTCTGATTTCACGAATATTAAAGTTTTTGTCGTCATTTGATCTTTTATATTTGTTTATGAGTTCACGGCAGTTGGTTTCTATATCAATATTTTTATTTGTGAGGAGATAGCCGTACTTCTTGAAGACTTTTGTTAAGCATACTAAAAGGCGATTCGCTTCGTCATACTTTCTTTCAGTAGGCGAGAGAATGGAACTAAAAAAAGCAATCGGAAGATCGGCTGTGTTAGTGATGGATAAAATAACAGCAGCTGCAGATACATTTGTGGTATGTATGATAATTTTGTAATTAGAAGAGGTGCCGGATAAGCAAGTACAGAAGCATTTTCAACAGCATTTTTAATGTTTTTGAAGGCTTTATCTGCGGTGAGATTCCAACAGACGCGGCGGTTGGAATAGGGTTTTCCTTTTAAAAAGAGATTTAGGGGCGCTGTTATTTCAGAAAATAACGGGACGCTGCTGCGGTAGAAGCTTACGCGGCCTAGGAAAGATCTTAATTCTTTGATGGTCCTGGGTTTTGGGGTATTTAATATATCCCCAATTTTCTCATGATTAGGTCGGATGCCGCTTTCATTTACAGTATAACCCAAGTAATTAATCTCGCTCTGGGCTACTTGGCATTTTGTGGGATTTAAACTTAGGTGCAGATAACTTAACCTCTTCAATACCTTCTCTAGGAGGATTTTGTGCTCTTCTTCGGTCTTTGTGTGAATCAAAACGTCATCCATATAGGCCTGAGTATTCGGTAGGCCTTGTAGGACTGTATCAATGTAAGATTGAAAGATAAAGGGAGATGACACATAACCCATGGGAAGATTTCTGTAGGTAAACGATCCGATATTGGAAGTAATGGTAAAGTACTTTTGTGAGTCCGGGGCTAATGGCACCGAGTAAAAGGCCTGCGTCACGTCAAGTTTGGTGAAAAGACGGCTCCCCTGCAGGTTTGATATTGCATCTTGCAGGTGCGGAAGTCCATAGACTCCTATCTCGGCTCTTTTGTTCAATTCTCTAAAATCGGAGATTATTCTGACTCGATTTTCGCTTTTCTGGAGGACACTCATGGGAAAAGACCAGGGAGGAATGGCTGCGGCGAAGGACTCCTGTAGCTACGAGGTTGTCCAGTTCTGCTTTTGTTTGAGCATAAAGTTTATGGGGGACCCTTCTTGGCTTAAGGGAGATGGGCGGTCCCTTTATATCTATTTTATAAGGATAATTGTTGGCTAGTTCTATTAATACTCTCTCTGGAATATAGGCGGCTTCTTCGTCCGTAGTTATTTGACCGTCCTCAGCTATTAATGCGGTGCTCATTCTCTTATTTTTATTTTTATATTTTTCAAAAATTTCATTCCACCTTTTTTCTTGTTTCAATTTGATGTGGTGGTTTTCGGGGAGATAAGGGTTTACAAATAACTCAGAATATTTCGACAATAACTCATTAAAATTTAAAGAACTAGAAGGCACATGCACAGGAGGAGGAGAGAGAGAGAGATTTGAAGAAGAAGAAATAGGAGCTTCATTAATATTAAAATTCACATTTCTACTCAATTTTATGGTCTTATTTGTAATTTGATCTAACAATAAATCTTCTTTAAAATTTATGCCCATCTCAAAATTTTTTAAAAAGTCTAATCCTAAAATATTGGTGCTTACATTAGCGATATAAAAAGTAACAATATATCTACGCCCCAATCCCAGATCGATTTCAATATCTTTAACACCATAGATTGCAATTTTTGAATTGTTAGCAGCAAACATATATCCTACCGGCGCTTTTTGATGGTCATTAGCAGCGCACGATAAGAGGCAGTACACAGATCCGCAATCTACCAAATAATCGATCTTATTTAATGTGTCATAGACTATATACAAGTTCAAATTGTCAATCTTGCAAACCCTCCTGTCTCCCTCAACAGCGGCTGTAACTATCTTACTGCTTAAGCAGCGCTCGTCATCAGCATTCACATCAGTTGGGTCTGACAGGATATTTGCTACATTGCTTCCATCTTCCCTTGTATTATCTATAACACCCCCCCCCATTTAATAAATTTGAGTTAAAAAAGACGTATCCCACATGCAAGGGACTAACAGTGGCAACAAAAAGGTTATTAAGTACATTACCAACATTGCTTGAGACAGTTGTATCGAGACCTGTATTGAGGTCAGTATTATTTAATGTAATATCATTATTTGTTGATATATTTTTATTTTGTGGACTACTACTACTTTCCATATTTAAATTTTCAGAGTTCTTTAAACTAGAAGGAGCATGCATTCCTTGTACATTTGTGTGAATTGAAGAGTATTTATTGATAAAGTTTTCATTAATTTGTTCATTTTTTCCATTTTTATTGTTATTTTTAATGATATTTATATTTTCCATTTGAGTAGTGCTGGTAGTTGTATTTATATTTTGATCAGTTTCTGGATCAGTATAGTTCATATTGTTTTTGATAATAATATTATTTTCATTGTCATTGTTATTATTATTATTATTTTATTAAAATTTTTATTATTATTATTATTATTATTATTATTATTATTATTATTATTATTATTATTATTATTAGTAGTAGTAGTAGTAGTAGTAGTAGTAGTATTTTTAAAACTATTCTTTTTAAGGTTATTAGAGTCATTATGATTGATATAATTTTTATTTAATTCTTCAGCACTTTTATTTAGTAAGTTTATTTCATTAATCACATCACAGTTTGTAATAGGGTCACTTATCACTTGGATGGTATTAAATCTCACTTTTCTATTGTGAGTAGGTTTTTCACGGCTGCTATTAGATGGTAAAGTTCGCAGCCTTGTTAGCAGTTTTCCGACGACGATGGGACATTTTTCTGGTTATTACCATATATTAATGGATACATAGGACACTCATTGCTTTCACATTTGTAGGCTTTGAAGAGATAACGAGCATGATAAAAACATAATTGATTGACAGCGTTATTAAATGCTTTACTGTATCCATTTGTATCTGATTCTGAGTAGCGCGACCTACTTTTCTCGCGTGTCCTATTTCCTCTCTCAGCTGAGTCCGCTTGGTTTTTAATGAACAGCTGAAAGTCGTGTGCGAGCTCGGTCACAATCTTCGTGAGGTGGGCCAGCTGGGTGGCGATTTGACCTTCACTTTTGCTCTCAGTTTCATGTTGGCGCTCTTGGTTGCGCGCGTTGGGAAGAAGGTAGGCGGAGTTTGTTTCTCTTGTGTCTGTTCGGTTACGTACAGAATTTACAGAGTTCCAAGTTTGTTCTTCGTTTGGTTGATGATAATTTCTTTCCTTTTCGAACAAAATTCTTATAAAGATCGTCTGAAACTTTAACCATTCTTACAAGGTCATTTTCTTCAGCTAATGAATACACTGACATCTGAATGTTTTGGGGCATCTGCTCTAAAAAGAGGTCTATCGCAAATTTGGGGTTGTGTTCTACCAACACATCGAAGCTTTTATTCCCCAATACCCCCTTGACACGATGGAGATATTCACTGGGCAATTCATCGGGTCTCATGCCTTGTTTAAAGACTCCCGGATCCTGTTCCTTAAGGCGGGGAGGTAAACTTCTTCTATGTTTTGTAATAGCAGACGATAAGCGTTGTTTTGAAGAGGAAAAGTGATTTTGGAGACCAAATTTGTGGGCAAGATTGGAGCCAACAAACGAACACGTTCGTGGGTGTCTTCTATGTGATTTAATTTGAAGAGATCGCGTTGGTCTTTACTTAACCAATTTATAACATCGTATGGATCAAAGGTTGGTAATTGACTTGATGTTAATTGACTGTATGTTCTTAACGGTGAGTCGGCATCATGACGCCGCGTCCTTTCCTTTTGGCGCGAAGATGGTGGCGTCGCTTCCATCTCAGTTTCTGAGCGAGAACCAGATGGCGTTCCCTCATTATGAGAGGGGGAAAGGCGTTGGGGAGAGGGAGTT
>JABUQX010019966.1:82500-85000 GCA_015478945.1 Trachelipus rathkii
TGTTTTTATTAGTATGTGATTATTATCACTAGTATTAATATATGTATTGATATTAGTGTTTTGCTTATTATGTGATTAATATTGATAGTATTATTAGTGTTTGCATTAGCATTAGTGTTTTAATTATTATGTGATTAGTAATTGTAGTATTAGTATTTGTATTAGCGTTAATCTTTTTAGTAGTATGTATTAGTATTAGTAGAAATTAGTATTGGTATTAGTGTTTTAATTAGTATTTGATTAGTTTTAGTATTATTTGCATTCGTATTAATGTTTTTATTAGTATGTGATTAATATTAGTAGTATTAGTTAAATTAGTATAAATATTTTAATTAGTATGTGAATAAGCGTTAGAAGTTTTAGTATTTAAATGTGTTTTTTTTAGTATGTGATTATTATTATTAGTATTCCTATTAGTATTAGTGTTTAAATTAGTATTAGTGGCATTATTATTTATATTAGTGCTAGTGTTTTTATTAGTATATGATTTGTATTAATAGTATTAAAATTTGTATTAGCATTAATGTTTTTATTAGTTTGTGAATAGTATTAGTGTTTTTATTAGTATGTGATTAGTAGTATTAGTATTTGTATTGGTATTAGTGTTTTATTAGTATGTGATTAGTATTAGTAGCATTAGTATTTGTATTAGTATTAGTGTTAGTAGTATTAGTTTTTGTATTAGTATTAATTTTTATTAGTATGCGATTAGCATTAGAAATATTGGTATTTCTATTAGTATATGATAATTACTAGTGGTTTTATCAGAATTTGATTAAAACTAGTATTTGTGCCTTTATTAGTATGTTGTCAGTATTAGTATTACTGCTTTATTAGTGTGTGATTAATATTAAAAGTTTTTATATTAGAATTAGTATTTTTATTAGCATGTGATTAGTAGTATTAGTATAAGTATTAGTGTTTTTATTAGCATGTGATTGGCATAGTAATAATGGTATTTGTATTAGTAATGGTGTTTTTTTTAGTATGTGATTAGTCTTTGTAGTATTATTATTTGTAATTCGTATTTTAATTTAATTAGTATGTGAATTACGTTTAATACAATTAGTATTTTTATTAGTATTAGTGTTTTATTAGTATTTGATTAGTATTAGTAGTATTATCATTTGTATTAGCAATGGTGTTTTTTTAGTATTTGATTAATATTTGTAGTATTATTATTTGTCATTAGTTTTAGTTTTAATTAGTATGTGAATTAGTATTGGTAGTATTAGTATTTTTATTAATATTAGTGTTTTATTAGTATTTGATTAGTATTAGTAGTATTATCATTTGTATTAGTGTTTTTAATTTTAATTTAATTAGCATTAGTATTAGTGTTTTTATTAGTATGTGAATTAGCTTCAATTCTTAATGCATTGTTTAAATGTTCATCTTTTTAGTTCACATATAAAATCATGATAAACTTATATCCTCAATCACATAATCACATATACTACTTTTAATGACCCAACGAATGGTCAATGATGCTGTTTTGCACATTTCCCATACACGGATCATTTCTAGGAAAAGGATTCTTTCATTTTAGATTTGATGATCTTTACAACGGGATTGTAATCCTCAGACATCCAGGTATCCTTATTATTTTATGAATTCCTGCCAATTTATGATTGGTTTATCAAAAAAAAAGAAAAAAAAGAAACAATTTAAAATTAAAAAAAAAGAAAAAAAAGAAAGGGAATTTGCTTTTAAATTTGGGGAACAGTAAAACTTTTTGATAACTTTTTAATTTTAATTTTGATGTTAATTTATTTTTGTAATTACTAAAACTCAAGACGAGTTTCATACAAGAATTATTACTAGTGTACGGAGTGCCTAATTCTGTCTGCACTATATAGTAAAGTTTATTAAAAATTCTCATATTATATATTAATGTGTATTGACGAGCTAAAAAATAAGAAGTCTTATAAGCCACAAAACAGATAAATTCTAAAATATGCTTTATATATAGACTATAAAAAGGTTTATTTAAACTTTACTGATTTTCTTTGGATTATTTGTAATTAGATTAATGGATGTCTCTGTGGAACCGGTTAGAAGAATCTATGAAATCTATACAAGAATCAGAGTGAAAGTTTGTGACCTCTGTGAATGAATCATTATTATTACCTAAATATGATTCACGTGAAATCTATTTCAGTTTATTTTCTTTTTACAGTGAGTCATCCTTGTTTAAAGATTCAGTTTATTTTCATTAATGACAATGATTGTTCGTTAACTTTTTTTTCGTTTTTATAATTTGATGAGTGTGGGAAGTGGAGTACAATATCTGTTCCTTCTGCCAGATTTATTTTTTAATGTTTCATTCAAGATATTAAAAAAAATATTGTCCTTCAACTCCTTAGACTTGTTTATTTTAATTATTATTATTTATAAAACAGAAAGACTACCAAAATATTCGAAAGGCTGTCTGTTGTAGATGGAGGGGAGGAGGGAGGTATGAAAAGGTCAAAAATGAGAGTTTCTACATAACGCAGAG
>JABUQX010019966.1:87500-90190 GCA_015478945.1 Trachelipus rathkii
GTGATTAAAGATTAATATTTTACTTCACTAAAGAGGAAATACTTTTCCGAAGCGAATGAGAGAAAAGAAATCTTTTAAAAGGAATGAAAAGATTGCTAAATCATCTCATTAGGCAAAGGATGTTGAAACAGGAAACACGTTTCAAAAAGGACTCCAATGCAGACTCCAATGCAGACTCCAATGCAGATGCAGTTTTAAAATGATGGAACCTGACACCGAGTCGGAGCCGGGGCTGGTTCAGCTGCTCTGAGATGCACATTTATTTCACTAATGAAATAGGAAGTAAGGTTCTAAAATTCTTAATTAACAAGCTCCTCCTTAATGCAAGTTTGAAATATATTTGAACTAGGGTTTGGCCGAGCACCGGAATTTTGCGCACCGCACCGCATCAGAGTGAGCGCACCATGCACCACACCGCACCTCTATGTTTTAATGCTCACCGCAATCCACATCGCACCGCGAAAAGCACCGCACCGCACCGCACCTCTATATTTTTAAAATCGCAGCGGACCGCACCTGGTGCATCGGCCAACCCTAATTTGAAGGTTAGAAAATGAGGAACCGGTAAATTTTTTAACCTGCTCCGGTTCCATCCAAAATGTTGTGGCTCTGCGGTGCGGCTACGGTGCCGACTGCTAGTCTGCAGTCCTGCTTAGAACTCACAAAATTATTAAGATCGAATTTGACCTTTATTCAACCAACATATAAGACACATTATTCTTATTTATGGTTTGTTTGGAAAAAAAACATATTTTTGACGTTCATTAATCATTGTAATACATTATAGTTTAAGAAATTTGATGTTTTTCCCATTAAATTTTTATGTTTTATGTTTATAGTCATTAGACTAATACCAATATACAGTAAAAGGACACGGTGGTACAATAACAGATTGATACTACTATTATTAACATAAACCACATAATAACAGTAGTAGCATTATTCTATGTTACTATTTTTATGTGATGCTACTATTGCTAAATCACATAATAGCAATATTAGCATTACGTAATAGCAAAAACAACACAGAATGATGCTAATATTACTGTTAAGGGAGTCTAATTATGATAAATAGGTTTAAACTCTGTTCAGAACAGTTGGTAACAGTTATAGAGGAATTAATAGTTACTTTAAAACAGTTTAATATAAATTTTTAGCCCCCAAAAAGAAGACAGTCAAGTTATCGTCGGATTACCATCGGATTACCGTCGAATTATTGTCGGATTACCGCTTAAGGTAACGGTCCGGTTACCATTGGCGATACGAATTTTAAAGATTGGATTTGACGCAAATGTATATGGCTGCTATATTTTGATTCATCGGCATTGTTTTATAGGTTACGATAATAATAATAATAATAATAATAATAATAATAATAATAATAATAATAATAATAATAATAATAATAATAATAATAATAATAATAATAATAATAATAATAATAATAATAATAATAATAATAATAATAATAATAAATTTTAACTGTAGTGACTATCGACATTAAAATACTACAGCTTACTTCAATATATATATTATATATATATATATATATATATAGTATCTATATATATATATATATATAGTATATTATATATATATATTATATATCTATATATATATATATTATATATATTATAAATATATATATATATATATACTATATATATTAATATATATAATATAGTATATTATATATATAATATATATAATATATAATATATATATATATATATACCATTTCCTGCATGCTTGTAGGGTGATGTTGGCTGAAGACATTCTTCAAATAACTTCCAGCTATACAAGGGAAGAGAAACCGTAAGAAATGGGGTTCCTTTGTCCCTAATATATATATATTATATATATACTATATATATATATATATAATATAATATATCTATATTATAATATATATATATATCTATAATATTATAATATATAATATATATATACGTATATATATATATATATATATATAATATAATATATATATATATATATATATAAATTATATACTATATATATATATAATATATATATTAAAAATAAAAAATATATATATTATATATATATATATATATAATATATATATATATATATATATATATATATCTAAGGTATTATATATGCATAGATATAAATATGTATATTATGTATTATTATTAGATATATATATATATTTATATATATATATTTTGTACTAAATGTTTTTTGAGCTCATTATTTCATAATAAGTAAGAGATGAAACACAGGAGGATTGTTCTCAATAAAATGAAAGTTTATCTACCTTTTTGCTCAATGTATTTATAGCAGCAGTTCAAATTCTGGTCAATGAGAACGTCGTTCACAACAGAGCCGGTAATGCGAGAGAGAAGAGAGAGAGAGAGAGAGAGAGAGAGAGAGAAGAGAGAGAGAGAGAGAGAGGAGAGAGAGAGAGTTAGACAATAATGATAGTGAGTAGAATGGAGAGAGAGAGGGAGAGAGGGAGAGGGAAAGAGAAGAGAGAGGAAGAGAGAGAGAGAGAGAGAGAGAGAGAGAGAGAGAGAGAGAGAGAGAGAGAGAGAAACAAAAAAGAAAAAAAAAAATAAAAAGAAAAAATAAAAAGAAAAGAAAACAAAAAAAAATAAAAAAAAAATATAAAAAAAAAAAACAAAGAGAGAGAAGAGAGAGTATGAGGTTAACAAATTTAAATA
>JABUQX010019967.1:0-18803 GCA_015478945.1 Trachelipus rathkii
ATTTCCTCATCACTCAACTTGTTGAGAAGCACCAAAGGGAATTTCGACATGACAAGTTGGGAGAAGAATTTCTCATTCATCCGATCGAAATTAGGCATCTGAACCTTTTCATTTATATTTCTTTAACATGAAGAAAACGTTGTCCAGCTTTCCAAAAATTTCTGAATAAATGATTTTCTTAAAATAATAAATAATAATAATAATAATAATATATAATAATAATAATAATAATAATAATAATAATAATAATAATAAAGTTTCTTCCTTTATCCTCCCCACAGATTTGGGGTGGAATGCAAAACAGCGCTGGAAACAGTAGTTAATTAGAAGAACCTGACCTAAGTCAAAAAGAAACCACCACCCACTCACTCATAACCTTAAGTACGAGCCTGTCACAGCCAAAAATCCACCCTAGAGCATCAAAACACAGGGACAGACCCCCACTGTGCTATCTCCTCAATGTCGAGGTTCATCCTTTAGGTTAGGCCCAAAACCATGCCTCCTCCCCCCCCCCCCCCACAAAACCACGCCAATTACTCCTATTAAGCACCATTCTTCTCATCAATCATATCCTCTCTGACTGAGACATGTAAAGTCTTATTTATAACTGATAAATGAAACACATCTGTAGTCTTTCTGTTATCACTCATTTGTCACGCAATTGATGGAAACTTCAAGAGGCAGGACTTTGAATTATCTGCAGAACTTTTTTTAGAGTGCCATACCGGCCAGTATCTTGGGGCAGTGTTTACTGCAATGATGGATAAATGAAAGATTTTACAAGATCAAATGCACTGTGTAGCGAGAGATGCAAGCGCTAATATGAAAAAAGAACCTTTATTTCTGAAGTTGAAAAATGTGGATTGCCCTCTCTCGATATATATATATAGTAATGGCCTTAATTGCTCAAAAATGTGTGTTAGATTTATTAGTCAAGTAGGTTATGAGTTCGTGCATACGACATGGCATTTTAATCATAACTCAAAGGACAGATATTGCGAAAAAATACAAGTGTAGAGATGATAACTTTTCTGATCGTGAGTAATCTATAATCACTCATCAAATACTCCACGATGCAGTAGCCTTAACAGTAACTATGAACAGGAATGAATGAAATAGTGAAGTTCTGTCTTCCGTTTTGAAACAACACAAGGTTTAAACCCCTCACTCGCACTGATGACAATGAGCTTCTGAATAATTGTATTGTTCGACTTAAGCTCTTATGAAATAACCAAGATTAATAGCTCTTTTCTTGTTTGTCAACGTTAACTACCTCTGGTTTGCAGTACTAAAGTTGTCTAAATTATGATACTAACGCTCAGGATGTTTCAAAAATAACAGAAAATGACAAACCCTAAAATGACTGAGATCAGCAACATACTTCAAATAGGGATGGGCCGGAATCCGGCAACTATTCCGGTATCCCGGCTATCCGGCCAAGTTTTTGGATCTATCCGGTTCCCGGCCGGATATATCATTGTTATCCGGGCCGGATACCGGATAATTACATCCCCTAGTAGGTTCTTCCTCGTTGGGAGAAATATTCAAAAATACTTTGAAAATTATATATATAGTATATATATATTATATAATATATATAATTATAATATAATATATTATATATAATTTTATACTATATACTATATATATATATACTTATATATATATATATTATATAGTATATATATATATATTATATATATATATATATATATATATATATATATATATATATATATATATATTTTTTTACATTTCGATTTTCTATGTTGGGTACGAATGTTATATTATTTTATTCTATTTATGTTTACTGTATAATACATTTAAGGTGATTTTGGTAGCGACACGTTTCAAAAATCATATTCATTATAACTTGATTCAAAAAAATTTTATAAAAGAAAAAGAATAAATTGTTGATTTCAAACTTTTATTCATGCATTTTAAGCTTTCAGTTTTTGTTGATTATTACTTTTTTACAAAAACTTTATACTACAATATCAGAAGTGCCCAAAAAATAGCGATTTTTTCGGTGTTGCTGCTCTGCAGAGGTACAAAGATGGCCAACGTGTAAAAAATTTGTGGACTATAAATATTTGCATTCCACTGAAATTCCACAATTTTTTTGGTACTCCTCTAATTGAGGAATGATATAGGCACTCCGCTAACTGCAATTCCGCTACATTTTTCCAAATTATCGCAATTACGCAACTTATTTTGGTAATTTCGCCGCAATTGCGGAAATTGCGGAATGCAAAATTGAATTCATTCTTCTGATCATATATATATATTTATAATATATATATATATATATATATATTCATAAATATATATATAGTTATATTATATATATATATATATATATTATATTATATATATATAATATATAATATATATATATATATATATATATATATCTATATTATACTATATATATATATATATATTATATATATATATATAATATATATATATATAATATACTATATAAGGTGTCTCACGAGTTATGTTACAGCGGTGTATCAATCCCGTAAGGATGTTTAAGTATAAAATGTGTAAGAATATAAGTTCGAATATTTTTATTCATTAAGGAGGATGGGATACGTTTGTAACGTTGGTGTCTGCGCACGAGCAATACGAAAACCGCGCGCACAAAAATGCGAATGTCGAATGGGATGATTTTTTTTTATGGCTTCTGTGAAATGCACATAACAAAAATTGAGGTGGCGCTCTTCCCTCTCCCGACATTATTTATATCGAACTAAGGGTGTTTCGTTTCTCGTACGCCATGTACCCATAAACAACTAGATGTCATCCGTAGACATCATGTGCCTAAAAAAGCCGAAACGTGTCAATATAAATAATTAGGTTAAATACAATAGGCATATCCAATAGAATATAAATATCGATACAGCTAACGAAGGAATTAATAAAATAACTAATGCATACCCTTTTAGATTAACATTATATGTACTAATGTGCCTATAAATACGGCCATCTGATGTGTACAACCACTAACAGCTATCATATGGAGGTAATGTCATAACCTACAAAATTATGCGTAATAAAGTGTAGTGA
Organism: Trachelipus rathkii; assembly: GCA_015478945.1. Lineage (NCBI taxonomy): Eukaryota > Metazoa > Arthropoda > Malacostraca > Isopoda > Trachelipodidae > Trachelipus > Trachelipus rathkii. The sequence continues at coordinate 3,076 of JABUQX010019967.1, forward strand.
AACGTATAACTTCAGAGTGGTTTGTTTGGTCAGACCCATACATTTGGAACATGCCACCGAACCTGTATACGCAGGACGAAAGGCGTGACATGTTGGAGGTGTTAATTACGCAAAACAGGAATGCTCGCAGAGCTTGCTGCAGAATGATGAAACAACGTTATCACACATCGACGGCCGCCGAGCCACATGGCTTCCATAGAGTTTACAGACGGTTTCAAGGTACAAGGTCGATAGTTCAACCCCCTCATCACATACGGGAGTGTTTGTCGTGTCCGCGTACATTCGACGTCGAACAGGACGTTCTGCTATACACCCATGAAAATCCAAACGTCCTCATTACGCAGGCCTAGTTCGGTCTTTGGGAATATCGAAGGAAACCATACGACGGATTCCGTGTTGCATACAACATGTATCCATATAGGCCCATACATTGATGCATGGTTTGCATCGTGGGACCAAAAAGGGCGGCTTGGGATTCCTTGCTGTCACATGATTGCTTCTAATGGATGTACGGACCCTATTGGAATCTTAATGGACCGATGAATCCTCGCTTACCTATATAAAGATAACGTATGTATACAGGTGGAAATTCAGACATTGGGCGGAAGCAACCCCCATATAACATTCCACTAGCCATTCAACCAGGCCTCATACTCAGCTCAACGTTTGTGTGGGTATACACTCATAGATAGGATTATCGGGCCTTAGTTATCCTCGAGGGAAATTTGACAGGACAGAGTTTACCTCCATATTTCCTGCAGCCGTTCTTTTGAACCTCCCTGAGTGATATACATTCTAAGAACACAACGAACGAATATATTACTAACAGATGGTTGCCCAGCAAATAATGACAGCTATAGTGACGAACTACCTCGACAGAACCTTTCGGGAGATGGATCGGAAGATCTGGTCATTTCCATGGCCTGCGTGTTCACCCGACAACCCGACTTAACACCACTGGACTACTTCTGTGGGGGTATCTCAAACATACCGTGTACGCTGGGTTTAATGACCCAGTAACCTCGGCCGATGATCTTCGCCGTCGAATAACCAACGCATGTAGGGGAATCAACCCGGCGTCACTGTCATTGGCATGCAATGAAACCTGGCGCCAGAGGGCTGAGGCATGTTTTCGCGTGGATGGAGGCGTCTTCGAACAACATTTGTAAATACTGTAATGAACAAGTTGAAACGACCTGACGTTCTTCTCTCCCTTCCTGCATGCTGTGGATAAGATTCATTAGGTGTAAATTTGGTCTAATGATACTATTTAACAACGTTTATTAAATTACATGTATCTGATATTTTATGAAGCTGCTTGAATACCATTTTTTTTCAACCTTTTCACGATTCAATGTTTACAACTATTGTTGGTAACATTGACTTTCACAATTACGTGAATACGAAGACCGTATCAAAAAATGTTCCAGAGGAAGAGCCCACCCTTTTTTTATGTGCGAATTTCATAGAAGCCATAAACAATACTATCATCCCATTCGACATTCGCATGTTTGTGCGCCGTTTTCCGTATTGCGCGTGCGAAGACACCAACGTAAGCATATCCCATCCTCCCTTAATGAAATTAAATATCGACATACTTCTTACACATTTCCTACTTAAATTACCCGTACGGTGAATACCCTCTGTTAATATAACTCGTGAGACATCCCTATATATATATATATATTATATATATCGTATATATAATATATATATATAATATATATATAATTAGTATTATTATTATATATATATATATACTATTATATATATATATAGTATATATATATATATATATATATATATTATATATATATATATATATATATATATATATATATAAAGTATATATATATATATATATATATATATATAATATATATACTATATATTATATATTAATATATAATATATATATATATATATAATATAATATATATATATATAATATATATATATATATAATATAATATATAATATATATATATTATTCAATAATAAAAAATATTACATAATATATATAAATATATATATATATATATAGTATATATATATATTATATATATATATATATATATATATATATATATAATATTATATATATTATATACTACTAATTATATATATATTATATATATTATATATACCGGGGTAAAGTATATGTCACAAGGACTTCTCCAGATATTTTCTGAAAAAATTCGTGTCCAAATCCATATACGATATGTATCATATAATATTAATTATATATTTATATATAAATAATATATATAATAGTAATATATATAATAATATAGTATATTCTGAATAATTGTATTGTTCAACTTAAGCTCTTATATAATAGCCAAGATTATTAGCTTTGCAGATTCTTGTTTGTCAAACGTTATACCTCTGGTTGCAGTACCAAAAGTTGTACTAAACTATGATACTAACGCTCAGGATGTTTCAAAAATGACAGAAACCCTAAAATGACAGAGATCAACAACATACTTCAAAACCTTCAATACAGTAGTGTTTACGTTATGGCAACTTTTCTAGCTCTGAGGTACAAAAACAAGTTTCTTGAACCCCACTCTGCACAGAGAGTTAGATCAATTTAGGATGACTGTGATAAACTGATGTAGGATGCTTCAAAAACCTCCTTAACGAAAACTTTAAAATGATTCAGAAACAGAGAGCTGTAGCAAACAAGTTCTTTACATCTGGTAGCAAAAGCATTGCTGATCTGACCATTCCTTTTACTTTCCTAGCAGTGGTGAAGAACCAAAGTACAGAGCTGTCAAAGGATCTTTTATTAATGATTGAGAGTATCAAAAACGGAAACGTTTGGAGGCCAGATGAAATCTTCTAGGCTTTGTGGGACGTGACAAACAGTCCAGCCTTCCTTACTTGGCTGAACCATTCAGGACTTAATTAGCTCATGCCTTTTCAACCAGTTGTAGCTAGCGGAGCGTCTTTGTCAGTGTCAGGTCTCAAATATGATACTAAACGAACAAACTAGCTCTTGAAAGAGCTCAGAATTTTTCATTTACAACATAATTTACCAATTAATAACTTTATAAATATTAAATAAAGTAAAAATGAAAAAAAGGAGATTAAAATTAATTCAATTTCCAGTATTCGTGTCCATATCCAATTTTTATCCACCACACCACCCATATAGAAAAGGCTGTAAATTAATAATTTGTATTTCTGCAATTTTATATTTGAACAAATTCAACCGTATAACTTTATTTTTTTTATTTTTTTATATTTTATTTCTATTTTATATTTTTTTTTATCTTATATTTATTACTTTTATTATTTTCTATAAGAAAATAATAAAACAAATATAAAAAACTACAAAACAGAAATAAAATATATATATATATAAAAAAAAAATAAAGTTATAAGGTTGAATTTGTTCATATATAAAATTGCAGAAATACAAATTATTAATTTACAGCCTTTTCTACATGGGTGGTGTGGTGGATAAGAATTGGATCTGGACACAGATACTGGAAATTAAAGGTAATTTACATAAATTCTCTGCTCCTCTATTTCTTAATGAATTTATATATTTTTTGCCGAAATGAACTTTTACTCTTAAAATTATATGTTAAAGCTCTTAATACTTAAAACTATCTGCTATCATTATCTGCAGATACTGAAATTAAATATCAGCATCTGTAAATACTGAAAATAACCACACATATAATAATAATAATAATAATAATAATAATAATAATAATAATAATAATAATAATAATAATATAATAATAATAATAATAATAATATAATGATGTTTCCTAAAACCAACATTAATATAGAACAAAATTTACCTCTATTTCGTCATCACTCAACTTGTTGAGAAGCACCAAAGGAAACTTTGACTTGACGAGTTGTGAGAAGAATTTCTCTTCATTCGATTCAAAATTGACCTCTGAACCCTTTTCATTTATTTTCTCTAACAACGAAGAGACATTTCTCAAGTTCACAAATTTCTGTATAAGAGATTTTAATAATAATAATAATAATAATAATAATAATAATAATAATAATAATAATAATAATAATAATAATAATAATAATAATAATAATAATAATAATAATAATAATAATAATTTTGTGTGTTCTTTAACCATCTGTTTCTAATTTTCTATAAAAGTGTTGTTTTTTCTTTGTTTGCACCGTTTGAAATCTTTCTGTAAATACTGTTTATATGGTGTGGACTTCAAAGTGTTGCAGAAAGGATGCTTTTAGCAAGGGTGTCTGAATTTGGATAGAAATGACAATTGGTAAGACATTTGGATTGAGATGAAAATAGCCAAAGTGTGCAAATGTTGTTGTAAGTGAATAACAGTAGATTTTAAATTGAGATATTTAGGAAGTTGATAAGTTGCAAAGTTCTACTTGAGTTTATGAATGGCCAAAATGCAGAATTTTTGATTACATCTTGCAAAATTGGGGTAAAAGCGTATAGTGCTAAAGTTTGGAAATGAAAGTAATTTGTGCGCATAAAATATTCTCTTCATAGAGACTTGAATTATTCAAATAAGCTGCAAAATTGGGAAATATTAAAAAAAAAAAAAAGTTACTTCTCATGAATTTGTTACTACTCTTAATGGCTGATATCCACTCTCATTGATTTATCTTTTATTAAAAGATATAAGGTGGTCAATAACAAAAAGGTACATTTCACCTTCCAAGAGAGAGGGGGGAAGTAAAAAAGTAAAATGCAATAATTTTTCAAAGAAAAGTCAAACTAATTTAAATATCATTGCACCTGTTTCTTCGCTGCTATCAATGACACTATATATGATGTTATTTGTGAATAGAAGTAAATTTTGGAGTTTCAAACAAAATGTCAAAAGTAAGTCCTACCCATCCCAAAATTGGGACCCACGTATCTTGAAAATTACAAATGCTTAAAAATTTTTTTGCTTTAGTTACCTTGGGGGACAATATAGCCTTATACATCAATTTTATAACACATCTCAGATTAGAGTAAAAAAATAATAAATTCTATTCCTTTGTACTGCAAAAACTCCAAAATGAAAATAAAAAATAAAATATACTTTAAATTATGCCAACCCTGGTAAAAAATAATGAGAGATGAATTAACATACCTTTACGTCTTGAGTATTTGACTTGTTCCCAATCAATATCTGATTATCAGATTTTATGACCCCATTGTTGACCTGCTCTTTATCATATACAAATTCAAAATTTAATTCTCTTAACTGCGACTTTACAGATGTCTTTTGATCTGTTTCATAATTCATATTTGCCTAACTGTCAGAAAATTCTGAAACATAATAAAGAAATTTGAGAAACTTCAAAGTGGGAATTCAAATTTTAATCGGCCATCACTGTACAAAGTACAATTAAAATCGAGACCGCCTCCAAATAAGATAAAAATGGAGACCCAAAGGAGCCATTTTATTCACTCTCCTCTTCCACTAATTTCCCTGACCCACCCATACAACAAACCCCAGACACAAAAAATAAATGCTATGTCAGTGACTCATCTATAAACCAACTCACAGTCACAACACATGAACACAAACTACATTCAATAACTGTAAACTAGCTCACATCCAACAGTGTCAGCATCTCAAAAAAAAAATATTCAATCACTTTTATCACCACTGATGAAATACAGCGATAGGTTACTTATGTTTAGTTAGGAAGGCTGCTGTAAAAAAGAATATATAATTATATACTGGTATATATTTCCCTCTGGTGGAATTTCACTTTATTAAGAAAATTGCCTCTTCTAAATCTCTCATTGTAAATATATTGTAAAAGTATTGAGAATCTACTAAATTTATTCTCCTAAACTCTGGCTCATCCATGTTATAAACAAATGATTCCTTTTAAGTTTTAAAACTACTTATTTTAGCAAATTTAAAAGTTAAATCATTTTCAGCATTCAATAGATACGGTACTTTAATAAGCTCCTTCTGAAGTATCTTCAAATTGTTTCTAAAGCAGTCTAATTCTATGAATATTGTTTTTTAAAAATTTTGCTTTATCTCAAACTTGTAGATAAGTGACTATCTGCCATGCATTCAAATGAATTGCACAAGAAAATTTATTGTATTTTTAATTATTTTAATATATCAATATTAAATATAGGTAATTGTGAGTAAGAACTTCTCAAATTTTTATGAAACTTTCACAAAACACTAAACCTGTGTTATTACGAACGTTGATATCAAAAAGTGTTGCAAATAAATAAAACATGTTATTTCACACTCGAAATAAACATGTTCTACATTATTGCATTGAACATTTCGTAGTGAATTAAGTCACAATCTGCAAACTGAACATGTTGCAACAACTTGCACAAGACTGTCCCAGTCAAACTAAAGTAAATTGGCCTAATCACACAATTCATGCTGATGCAACATGCAAAACCCATACCATACCCTAGAGATTGTTAATATCCTGCACAAAGTAAGCGTTAATATATATACTGACTAGGCTACTACCAAAAGTAAAAACTATAGTATTCTATTCTCGCTGATCTGGATAGAATTTCGATTGGGGTCGTCTCAACCTTGTGAAATTTAATTCTTTAAAAACTCAACTTCTACAAATCTCCCTCTCTAAAACACCTTTTAACTTTCCTATCTCTTTCGACGGTTCTCTCGTCTCTCCTGTTGACAATATAAACATCCTTGTCCTCAACATAAACAAAAAAATGTCTTGGAAACCTCACATCACAACGGTTGCTAGGGCGCGCCTCAAAGAACTGGGAGTTTTGTTTAGACTGCGAGACTAGTTTTCCTCTTCTTCAGTTACACCAGCTATACAAGGGTCTCATCCGCCCTTGTATGGAGTACTGTTCTCATATCTGGGGGGGTCTGGTTTCACCCGGCTTTTGGACAGGGTCGAGTCAAAAGCCAAAAGGCTTATAAACTGTTCTGTATTTTCCACTTCACTTGACCCTCTATCTTCTTGGCGGCGAGATGTTGGTGCTTTATCATCTTTCTTTCTATAGGTATCCGTAGCGGCAGGGTGTTTCGAGGAAAATTAACACTCGCGCTACACCACCTTTACGTCGCCCTCGGCTGCACAAGGGGTGCTGTGTCTCTGCCCACGAGTTTTGTGTAGAATATTGGTAACTCAGGCTAGTTCACTGCGGGTGCTTCTCTTTCCTGCCACTCTTGTTCTGTGAACTCTCTTACCATCTTCTGTGTTTCCTGCTGAATTGAATCTCCCTACTTTAAAAAGCCTGCGTCTGTGCTCCATCTGCGGTATTTGCGCTAGAGAGCGGATGCAATTTGGCGTGTAATACCCCTCCCTGAAATAGGGCTCTGCCCTGTTGAGTGTGTGGTGACAACTGTAAAAAAAAAAAACTCACCCTGAAATTGATATATATTTTTCCAATATTCACAAATGCAAATAGGAATATAGGAAATAAAGAGAGTAATGAAGCAACATGGGTCTATAAGACTGTCTCAGTAAAGCTAAAGTAAATATTGATCAAACACATGCACATGCACAACCTAAACTGCACCCTAAGGATTTTTAATATCCTATACAAAGGTTAATATAATATATATGTCAACTACTACAAAAAGAAAAAACTATAGCTAAAGTAAATATTAACTATACAACAAGCTTTAATATGTTTATTATTCTGGTAGTTACAACAGGCAGTTTTATTATTTTTTTTATTTAGACCACTATGATCAAGAATGGTAACACCTCCATACGGACCGAAACCTGCATGAAGAGGCTGAGCCTAAGACAAACATGGAGTTTAGCCCCATTCACTGGCGGCACTGTTAAAGAACCGCCAGATTGCTGCACTGCCTTCCATCAAGCGCACTTCTAGCAGCTTGATGGACTTCACCATTTTCAACTGTTTCAACAAGACATACAACCTCCCTGCCAAGTCACCTCATCAGTTGAAGACCACAGAACTAAACTCGATTACAGCTCATCCTGAATGTGCGTGCACTTACTCTTCAATAGCAGGCACCTTGTAGTAGCCGACCTTCTGCTGGACGGCTACATCAAGGGTTCATGCGTTCGCATCTATCGCTACCGTAGTGTCAACTACTAGGGCAGTCCCTTCATCCCAGAAAACCAAGTCAGGTTTTTGCAGGCCCACTGGAGTGGGAATGGCAGGCTCCAGCAGGACTTGCCAGCCCCTCTTCTCCAACTCAGATTTTAATAGGAGGTTCAAGTTATCATAAACTAAAAACCAGCCAGCTTGATTTAGTCAAAATATACGGTACTATATGATGCCCAAACCATTCATATACATATCCAATCCTTTCTTAAATGTTGCAAGTGAGTCACACTCAACAACCTCCTGCAGCAAACCATTCCAAAAATTAACAACCCTGTTACTGAATGAATGGTTTCTTACATCAAGATGGCATGCCTTCTTAATTTTTTTATTGTGTCCCCTGGTTTCCCATCTGTGGTCTACCATAAAGAATTTATTAGTCTAAGTATTATTAATAGATGTTTACAAATATTTTGTAGATATGCATCATGTCTCCTTTAAGAAATCACCTTTCTATATAAAATATTCCTAACTCCTTCAGCCTCTCCTCCTAGCTTTTAATTCCTCAAATACAGAAATCATCCTTGTTGCACTCTCTCCAGAATATCCCTGTCATTTCTTAAAGAATAAGCCCAAACTTGTGCACAATACTCTAACGCTGGTAAACCATACTGTAGCTATTATAGAGCTTACTTATAACTTCATTGCTCTTGTAATTTGTAAATGACATTGCAATTTATTACACCTAGTATGTTATTAGCTTTTTCCTGGCTTCCAAACACTGTTTAGCCACTTTCAAATTACTGTTTATAATCACACCTAAATCTTTTACTTGGTCCACAGACTCAAGCCAACCCCCATTATTATTAATTATTTTAGTTTGAGTAACCTAAGTGAGGAACCTTAACTTTTTACTATTAAAATTCACTTATCTGCCCACCCAAAAGTTTATCAAGATCATTTTAAATCTTTAAACATCGATCATTGATCCTTTGATCCTTAACTTGGGTAGCCATTTTGATATAATCTGCAAACTTAGAAACCTTACATTTAAGACCCTCATTTAAATCATTTATATATATGGGGAACAATAGTGGCCCCAGCACTGAACAATGTGGGACATCACTCTTCACACTTTCCGATGATGACTTATCTACATTTAGTAGTACACATTGCCTCCTTTTCCACAACCACTTTTTAATAAAACCATGCACCACTCCACCTACACCACATTAAAATAACTTTTGCATCAGCATTATGTGGGAATCTTATCAAAGGCTTTGCTGAAATCTAATATATAATAGTAACTGGATCTCCTAAGTCAGTACAGCCAGTAACGTATTCCATAAACTCTAAAAGGTATATCTGACATGATCTACTCTTTCTAAAACTATACTGGGAGTCATACAATATCTTATCATCCAAATATTTCTCTATATGACCTTTTCATAACTTTTCCAATCAGAGATGTTAAAGTAACTGGTCTATAATTTCTAAAATCTTCCCTACTACCTTTCTTCTAAATAGGCACAACATATCATATGCTGTTTTCCAGCCTTCCTGTACCTCACCAAATGTTATAATTCATTTAAACTTCAAATATAGCACCTTTGAAATTTAGAATTTTACTTTAGAATTCTAACATATATATACCATCAGGACCTGCAGCTTTACTTGGGTCAATATGATCCAGTAAAGATATAATTTCTTTTACCTAAATTTCAAATTCCATGTCTATTTGTTACATTCATATCAGAACTATTAATCTCTAAACTACTATACAATCTTTCCTCAGTGAACATTGATGCATAATAAGCATTGAAAATGGTGGCCAATTCTTTATCTGAACTTACTAAATTTTCATCAATTTTAATTCTATCAATTGTCCTATTCTTACTTTCAAATTTATAAAAGATAAAAACTTTTTAGGATCCTTATTACTATTCGTTGCTATATTAATTTCTGCCACTCTCTTTACCTTTCTTATTGACTGATCAAGTCCATTTCTAATTTTCCTATAGCTACCTAATTTTCTAAATCTTCCTCCTGAGTACTATTACCCTTGAATAATTTAGAACATCTATGCTGTTGTGGTGCCATGCAACCCGTCCATGTATAAATATGACAAACTCCTTAATCCATGTTTTTCTTTCCACTTATTAATCCTATTTCTCTTCTTTAGGAATTATAGTATTTTTCAGCTATTATTTTTTATTGTTTGTAGTTTTCGTGGAGAGTTGAACATCATCAACCCCACCCATAAACAAATAGGAAAACCTTCACAGTGAGTCTTTTTGAAATAGTCATCATCCTTTTTTTAATTTGAATACTTTAATATGACACAGTCATATTAAAGTATTGATGACTCATAGCTGTTTTTTTTAACAGATCCAAGCATAGCTCCTGTTGTCCAGTCCCTCTGGCAGAAACAAATCTTTGCAGAGGATTCATTTCATCAAGGGTATTTATTTCAGGGATGGCACAGAAAAAATCAATTGCTATAAATCAATTGATTTTTTCACTTGATTTTTTGCTCCAAAAAATCATGATTTTTTGCTTTTTTAGCTTTTGTTTTATATATATATATATATATATATATATATATATAATATATATATATATATATATATATATATATATATTATATTATATATATATATAATATTTAATTATATATATCTTTGTATTTATATATATATATTTTTTATTTATTTTTTATATATTTAAGTGATTTTAACTTCAGTAGAAATAAAAAAATAGAATAATAATAGCATAGCAAGGCTACCCTATTCCAAATTTCTACACTATAAAAATGTCAACAAAAGATCATGTTTCAAACATGTTTCTTTTATTTCTGATGTAATATTTAACAATATTACAAATAACACTCTTTAGTGTTGCTGTTTCATTTTGTCCTAATCTATAGGGCCTGTTTTAAGATTTTGAACTCAGAGTTAGGGCCTAGGGTTAAAAATACTATATCGGATTTAAAAAAAAGTTTTTTTTTTACAAATTATATTTCATGTGACGTCATGAATCTAATATATTCCTAATGTCTATAAAATGCCCCTATTCTATATGATTTATTAAACATAAGGATATCTACCCATACAGATTCAATATCATGATTAGTTTTAAAGTCAGTCATTAACACTTTGACTGCCATGTCTCACATATATGTGCGATCGTGATATTTCATTTGCTGCCTCATCGCACATATTTGTGAGACACAGTGACTTCGTTTGAGGCCTAAGCGCACAAATCTGTAAGACAATACATGCAATTATATATGCTCAAAAGATAGCGTGGCCGCTAAGGAAACTTTTGGTATAAGTCTTGTGGCCGTCGGTGCAGTTACGCAGTTCTCCCAGTTTCTACGTTTTTTTTTTTTTCCACTTATTTAACTGGAATTATATATATATATATATATTATATATATTATATATATATACCCAAATCACATCACCTTATACCTTCATATATATTCATTTCATTCACTAATCCCCCTATATATCCTTCCATCAGCCAATCCTCACCTCGCCACCACACTCCACCCCTCGCTCCATCACCCACCCCGCCCGCCACCGCCGCCGCCCAGACCAGAGCAGCCCTCCCCTAGGGCTCTCACACACACTTGAACTCCACACCACACCACTCTCCCTCCCCTCTCTCCTTCCTCCTCTCCCTTCTCTCTCCTCTTCTCCCTCTCCCTTATTATTCCACACACACATACCACACTCCCCACGCCTCATCTCTCTCTATCTTACTTTTACTCTACACACAACCAAGCAACACTCCTCCAACTCATAATCCCTCTCCCAGACCATCACTTCTTCTCCACCCTATGAAATACTCACCAACAAAACCATTAGCGCAAACATAGCATCCTCACAACATAGGTCCTATCGCCCTCCACGCCCGGACACCACCCCGGCCGGCCCCTCTGTCGCCCACACTCCGTGTGAGACACTGGACCAATGTCGCCACACCGTCACCATATGCTGTGCACGGCTGCCTGGGTTGCCGGTGTGTGGATCGGTGAGACAAATGTCGCGTATCGATAGAGCGGGCGTGGCAGAGGGAGTGAAGGGTCAAAGTACATACAACTCTAAATCTCTCTTGGTCAACTACTTCTTGTACCTTTCTCCACGATTTTCCAAAGCCTTTTAACCCATATGATTTTCATTTAAATCATAACCTTATTACACCCCACCACTCGACCCACACACACACTCTACACCCCGCTCGGCCTCCCGCGAAGTTTTTACCGATTTACCCGTCGGGCAGGCATGTGTTCTTACTTTATATTATCACACGCTACACATTCTGCTAGGTCATTTTCATTATATATATTTTGCAGACCTAATATTTTCAATTAGTTCCTTTCTTTTTTTATTTTAAATTCTTTATTTTTATTTATATTTTTTATTTATCCTTTTATTATTTTACCATTTAATAAAATTAAGTATAGTTTTTTAATTATAATTCCGCAACGTTTTTTTTATGCTTGGGCCTTATTTCCTAGTATGGGGCTACACCTTCCTTATGCCTGAGGGGCCACTGTTTTTCACATTTTTTAGTTGGCTGGTCCTTGGTTCCCACATTGCGGATTTGCCTTATACTTGTGAACTTTTATTACAACCTTAAGCCATTTCTCAATTCATCACAGAACAACTTCCAAAACCAACTTTTTAAGTAATTTTCGCTTTAACATCCTACAAACACAACCTTTGCCCGCACCCCCCGCCCCCTTTCCTTAGAGAGTTAATAATAGAGGTTGTGGAAATCACCAGTTTACAAACTTAGAAATTTTCCCTGTCATACAAAGCCCCATTGCCATTACAAGCCCAATATACACATTAAGCCAATTTCCCAATTCTAATATTGGTTTTTTTTTTGATTTCGCATTCGGGACATCTATGCCTTTGAGGCCATTTCCCAACTGGCCAGATTAAAACCTGCTTTATTGCCTACCGTAAGGGGGATCTTTAAATATTTCCGGTACTAGGCATAGTACCGTGGTTAGCCCTACTACTGGTATCCCTGCGGGATATTCACTAAGCTCCTTCTGTTTTCGTTTAGTTACTATTAAACTTGAAATTTTTTCCTTTTTAATTTTAAGTTGATGCCCCCACTGTCAAGTTTGGGATCTTTTTTTCTGTTACTTTTTCTTATTTTTTTTGGCCAGTTTGTTTGGCAGAACCAGAATTAGTTCCCGGGTCCCAAAGATACTTTATCGGGGTCCTTCTCTCTCTGCCAAGGTTTTTTGGTGTGGATGCCCTCGCAAAATAAAAACATTATTCTATGACGGTCCATGGCAAATTTCTCATGCAATTAGAGCCTTTTTTTAAAATCTGCTAATAGGACCAATTTTTTTTTTTTTTAATTTAAACTTTTTGAATTATGAAAGTCAAATCTACGGTTAATAATCAAATTTTCCATCTTTAAAAAGTGAAAAACCTTAATAAAAAAAGAAGAAAATAATATAATTTAATATAAATATTATATATATATATATATAATACTAAATATATTATAATATATATATAATATTATATATAATAAATATTATAATTATAATATTATATAAATTATAAATATATATAATTATAATATTTATAATTAATAATATATATATATATAATAATTATATTATAATTGTATATATATATATATAATATTATATATTATTATATATATTATATAATATATATAATATATACGGTAATATTAATATAATAATATATATATATTATATATATATATATATATATATATATATTATTATAATATAATATATTATTAAATTAATATATAATTTATATTATATATTATATATATAATTAATTCCCTAAATTGTCCATATATTATATATTAATATTATATATATAATTAAATATAAATATTTATAAATATGTAAGTTTATCATATATATAATATAATTATTATTTTAATTATATTATATATATTCAACAGAATGCTTAGCCTGAAAAATTCACAATCAAGATTAATTTTTAAAAATACCCTACAGTAATTTCAACGTGCTGGGATTGGGAACTGGGACCCGCCCTGCCAGATGTCGCGGTCCCATCGTTGGCGTGTGGTCAAACATCTTACGGGCGGACCATTTGCCTAGGGTCAGGTTTCACATCAGCCAGTGGTTGAAAATTACTGTAGGGGTTTAATTTTTAAAGACTTAATATATATATAAAATAATATATATATATTATAAGCTCGATACGTATATTTATATTTATATATATATATATTATATAATAATATATATATAATTATATATATAATAATTTTTTACTATTTTTCCCTCTTTATCAACAAGGGTTTAGTATTATTATTTTATAATAAATAAGATTTAAATACTTAAATATAATTTTAAAATACAAGCAATATTGAAAAAGTTTCACACTGGGTGTCGCCTTAAGCAGAATGGATAGGTTTTATAGTTTTTAAAACAGGTGGGAACAAAAGGAAAAGTGGGATGTAAAGCATCTTTGGCCTTGCCATTATAAGACTTTCCTATTACAGAAAGTACCAGGTAATCCTCCGACGAGGGGATAACGTGGAACCGCTTGCCAATGACCCCTAGACGCGGGAACGTGTCGCAAAATCAGAATTCCTTTTGGGATTGCATGGACCTCCTACAGGAAGAAGGATGCATGAAAAGCGAAAGGTTCCCCCGTGTGGAGTCGAGGAAGAACGGACAAAGTTGGTCCCGTTGGACCATTTTTGGGAGAGTTTTGGGGGGAGAATCAATTGTCCAGAAACCCAAGAACACACCGAAGCAGGGTAATCCCGTAACCGGGCCAAAGGAGCCTGGCGTAGTGCTGGCTCGAACGTGAAAAGCGGAACAAAGTTCCGGACCACGAACGGGGACGATGGGCCACAACGGAAGAAGACTAATCGCTGATGGAGAAGGACGTTGGCCCGCAGCGGTTAGAAAAGGAGAGAATGATGTCACTTTCTCTCGCCCGGCCAGTAAGCCCTCTCCGATGGTCCATACTATAATGGGGCGGGCACTTGCCTCCAGGATTCCCTTCTCCAAGGCCACAAGGAGCAATGGGGCAAAGGAGGCCGGGGGTGTGGGCCTTGCAGTTATTTGGACACATGGGGGGATCTTTTTGTCCACAGTTCCGGGGTGGAGAACTGCCCACTATGTTTGGGAACATATGGGCCCGACTGGGGAGAGACCAATATTCTTTTCCTAGGGGTGACCATTTTAAATGGCACTTTGAAAACATCTTTCTTTCAGGAAGGGGCACATAAGTTCCGAAGCGTTGTTGGCATGGGTAAACCAAGTTTTTGCCCTTGGAAGGAAGGCACAGAGAGAGGTAAAAGTAGAGATAGGGTTCGTCGTTGAAAGGGGGTTTTCCTTACAGGAGGGGAACCGAATAAACGTCGGTAGGCCACGTGGGTGCAATCTCGTAGGTAGGGTAAGGGGATGGTGTGTTCGAAGCTCGGGACAGAACCTGCGGCGCGATATCATTTTGGTAAATCCCCTCGACGTGGCTTCGACAATTGGGTCAGATTTTAGGAAGGGAATGGATTTCCAGTGGGTATAAAGGGAAGATTTAGGCGTTGCCTGCCTTTTCTGGTTTTAGAAGGAAAGGGGGCCGCCCACGCGCTACGAGGGAACGTTTCCTGCCCTATTTTGGCCGGGGAGGTGGGGGGCCATGGGGCCGGTCTTCGCAGACTGGGGGAAGGCGGG
>JABUQX010019968.1:0-17500 GCA_015478945.1 Trachelipus rathkii
ACCAAGAGAGAGTATATAGTTATACATTTAAATACTTATATGTCGCACTCCCAACAAACTATAATAAAAGTTATAATAATAATGTATTATAGTGATAATATTTATAATTAGATAAAGTACATTTAGGATAAATATATTATGGACTTATAAATCGTCTAAATGGTATTAGTGAATGAGTTATGTACATTAGGTTATTATACATTGATATCCATGAGGATTCAATAGAGTGGTAAACCAATATCAGTGATTTTCCAGAATTATTTATTCGTGTATAGGCTCAATGAAGTATACAGTGATATATGAGTGTAGGAGTAAATATGACGAATATAGGTTCATGACTCATATTATTGACAAAGATATTGTAGTCATATACTATATATAAGTATGATACTATAAAACTAGTAGGATTTATTATTGGTTTGAGGATATATTATAAACTAAATAAAAAACTAATATTACCATTAAAACATTAAAAAATGAAAATACAACATTTTAAATTAATTAAATTTAATCAAGAGTAATTGAAATAGCAAGGAGATTTGTAAGAAATAATACAAATTTCATAATCATAATAGATTGTAATAAGCCCAAAATTATTAAACGGACGTCGAACCACAAAGTAACTAACAGGGGAGATTTAACTTGTTACACTGGATCGGTATACTACCGTTGATATCTTTCGACTGGTTATAACGAGACTTGGAGAATAGGTATGGTTTTACATATCTATAGATATCGGTATCATTTTGGTTATTGAGTCGTATCATTTTAGTTGTATTCGACTGTTTATTGTTTCTCTACGCTTGGAGGTCAGGAATTTACAGCAAGTGGATGTGGTTTCTGGTAATTGTCGGAGAGTAACAGAGAATGTTGAATATCAAGAGTGTCGTAGGATATAGCCATTGGTGAGGATTTGGCTTGGTTTCTTCGATTGCAAAGATAATTAAGCAGCAGGCTTAAATTCAAATTACATCGTGGTATAATACTTTTAAATCCGTTTGTCACGCAGACGAGTTATAACTATGTGATGTATAAGAGAGGGTTTGTTGAGAGGTAATTTGGAGAAGTTATTAATGGTATTTATTCTTGTTTATTTAATCCTATCTACGACTACACAGCTGGAAGAGATTATGTAACGGATATCTATCAATATCTGTCACAAGGTCTTAAGACAATATAGTTAGCTGTGAGTGTATTGATAGTGTTAAAGTGTGTGTTTGTTATCCAGCTTGTGGTTTGCGTACTATTGATGCGACGTTATCAGCGTCGAGGACTAGTAGTGGTAGGGGAAGGCGTTGAGACGAGGTAGGATACTTTCTTAGAAGAGTGGGTTCATGTGTCTACTCGATAATTATCATATATTTCTTTTTAATACTTAATATAACCTTGCCGTACCAATATGATATTGTGGATGCAAAGGTAGGAGATACATAATTTTGGAATCAAAACGCTCTAGTATTAGTCTCGTAAGTTTGGGACCTTAAGCTATCTGACTGTGGGATGATACGGACAAGGATAAACTGACAGTATGAGCAGTATAGAGCAAATTTATATATATAATTATAGTGATAGTGTCAGTTGTAGTAGATGTTATTATATAATTTAATGGATCAATTAAATAAAACTATTTAAATAAAATCCGTTTACTTAACGGTATATACTATCTATGTACGTCAATTATGTGTGACATCATAACTATGCACTAGAACAACATCTCCTTATTATGCTCGCCCCGCTAAAATCTAAAACTACTACCTCAATTTTCCCCTAGCTACGTATCTATCTAGTATATAAGAAAACGGGAGTGAATGAGTAGTCGGTATTATACTAATAATGTGTAGCTTATAGTAACAGGCGTAGGAGGATAATCAAGGACTTACTTAAATATAATATTCACATATGAAAATTTTCAAGCAATTAGTAATTATACTCACATATTATTTCGATTAGTCGGTGCTATAGGCGGTGTATTGAGATGTCAAGTATCGAACGGGTAGCATATTCTTTCTCTTCGTTGAACTCCTGCATCAATAGCATATCAAATGTAAACATATATTATATATTGATAAGTAACTTTTTTGTCTTTGCTCTTACTCAGTAGACTGTGGCTCATATGGTTCAAGGTCCAGTGAGTAATCTTGGACTCGCATTACATGATGTATCTACATATGTACGCTATACCCAGCCGGTGCAAGGTCTCTGTGTATAGTACGACAGTACATATACCTTGTAATCGATTGGTGGATGTATAAAAATTGCCAAAACGAGTGTTTCCATTTATATAGCTATTACTACTTAGGAATTATCATAGGATTAAGTATCCAGAAATAATTCAAAGATAATTGGAGGTAGTATTGAAGTAGTATATCACTGATGTGGATAGTATTGCGATTAGATTCGAAAAAGAGAGAGGAGGATATAGATGTTATGTATATCTTATATTATGTTATGCTATAGTAGTATGATGCTTATGAGGTGCTATTATTGTACTTCGGTGAGGAGGTAGGAAGTATTGAGAGACCTTATTGTTCCTGGTTATCTTATATATTTTCCCTTGGAGGAAAATATATTTTTACATTGGTAATATATTATGGTGTGATATAGGGACTAGTTATAGCAGTTGTATTACAAGGGTTAGTAACTTTAGTTGGGACCCATTAAAGGTTGGAGTGATACTTCGGGAATGCTAAGTTTCTGCAGGGTTAGAATTCAGTGCTAATGTACTATGATATCATGTAAAATCGTATAGATCGATGCAGCATATCATAATTATATATAGGTGAATTACTCACATTTATACACGTAATATTATTAGTATATATACGAAAGTAGAATGGTTCATTAAAGGGATCTTTTTTATTGAAGATATTCTGAGTAATGAAGGGGTGACTTGTGTACTACTCCGTCACTTGTAGTAGATACTTTTTTATGAATGGGTATTATAATACATATGTCGTTTCCTACCGCTCTAGGACGTAAGATATAGTAGTAGTCGTTTAGCTCCGCACATTTGTTACTATGATTTGATATTTGATTATAGAGGGTAGGATAAGAATCTATCAGATATATCAATAGGGGAAGTATATGTTGGAGTAGTCAATTATTACCTATATGTGGCTAATTTTTACTCATGGATGAAATTCGTGTAGTAGTATACTATATCTTTTAGTGATTATAATAGCGTGTAAATATTCTAGTATTAGTGTGAGTGAAATATATAGACCTATATCTGTTGTTACTTTGATTCAAGAATGTCTTATGTTAACAAATTATTGATACTACTTAGGGAATTATAACATTTTAAACTACAAGAATGAAGTATATGCATATAAGAGGTTCAATATATGTAATATTATGATGTTTGCTAATATGGTGATTTTGTACCCATATCACCGATTCTGGCATACTCTTATTTCTTATTGTTTAAATTCGCATTTTGCCAGGTGTATTAGACATTAAATAACTTGGTGCATTACATTATTGATGTACATATATGGGTACGAGATGTACCATTATA
The DNA here is from genome assembly GCA_015478945.1 of Trachelipus rathkii. NCBI lineage: Eukaryota > Metazoa > Arthropoda > Malacostraca > Isopoda > Trachelipodidae > Trachelipus > Trachelipus rathkii. Next base: position 3,518 of record JABUQX010019968.1, read on the forward strand.
TGGTTTAGGTCAAAAGAAACTTCAAAAAGGTAGTAGCGGGCACTTCAGATGAAATACCACAGGCATCTATATTAATATGTAGAGTAGATAGTTGAATTCGTAATGACTCTGGGGTATTAATTTACATGGAATCATTATATACTTTATAGGTACACGATATATGATTTTTACTTCGTGGCTATTCCATTATTATAATATCAGTTTTCTCTTGTGTGGAGAGTAGGCTATCTATAAATATATATTCTTTGTGCAAGGTGAAGATTTTATTTACTTTTTACTAGATATTATCTCAGAGTACGTGGCACTAAAGGTATAATTTTATGGATACAGAAAATCATCAGTTATAATATATATGCACAAATAGTATTTTATCTCTATATGTACTATATAAGGTAGTAATTAATTGATTATTAACTAGTATCAGTCACAGTATTGAATAGACATATTAGGATATATAGTTCATAGATGATTAATACTTACATCATTTCTCATTCTACTCTTTGCGACTTTCTCACTCATTAGAGTGGATTATATAATATCACAATGTAATAGATGAATAGGTCTCATACATATTACTCTGTGTTAGAAAACTTAGACTTATATACCTATTGAAATAAAATAAGATAGCTGAGAGCTAAGCGTCAAGGGTATGCTAAGGAAACATGGGGCTAAGACCGATTAAGAAGGAATGATATTCTTGTGATTTCCGATCGAATAATAATATTGAAATTTTACTTTAGAACGTAGACTATAGGAACACACAAATATTATCAGATGGTTTCGGAGGAAATCGTCTGTAGCGATTTTCGGCATGCGAATTTACATACACAATGTTTATTTAGCTAGTGTGTATCTTTTCGAGAGTACTATATTTGTTAAAATTCTCACATATAGGTCAGTAATAAGATGTATAGTGAGTGTCTAACATATAAATTATACAGTTTCAAAATGAAAACCCGTACTCACTACTGTACATCTGCAAACTATGATAAGTAATTTTACTTTAAAATCTATGGCATTATTATATATTATTTCATATTGTAAAATAAATAGAACAATATTATTGAAGAGAAGTTTCAATTATTCCTTTTATTTTGGATCCTCAGATTTACTCTCTTACTCACACTTCTTGGGAAATATCGTCTAGTTTATTATACTTATAATTCTGAAGGATTATCTCAGCACTTATAATCTACTCAAGCTCTAATTAAGTATTCATCCTTGATTGTAAGCATATATGCTGACCTCTGTGCATTCTCGTCGAATGAGTAGTCAAGTGATAACACCAGGAAAATATCTGTAAAATCATCGGTATTTTATCTACAGATAGTACGCTATGCTGATATACTATATATAATAGTATATCTTCCAACAACATGTCATACGAATAGATATGCATAGAATATATATATAGTAATTCTATATATCTGATTGTTGAGATAGTGATTATAGCAGTGATGGAACCGTATATTATATTATTGTATACTATGATATCATCACGTATCATATGTTAACTAACTTAATATATATAATATTCATATAATATAATATATAATACAATATTCTATATAATATATTATATATAGTATACTATAATATATTAATAATTAATCTAAGAGGGCAGGTTGGTTTTCTCTAATCGAATTATTATGTGAGTATGCATGTAGTATGATCAAGTTGGAGGTACGGTTGTGGATGTTGGGGAGGTAGAGAATGATTTGGTTTTTGTATTGTTGTGTACGTATCTTCTTAGTGGAGTTGTTGAGATAAGATATATGGGTTTATTTCGTGTGAGAATATCTGGGGTGTCAGGTGTATCCTGGTGAATCGTAATATATTAGTATAGATAATACATACTGTAATTATATAGACTGATCTTATATTGATTATTATCATTATTATATTATGGACAGTAATTAGTATATAAGGTATGATATATAGTACTAATATCACTATACATATAGACTTTTCTTAATATATATAGTATATATATATTATTTATATTATATATATGTAAGGTTATATATATAGTATATAATGATTATACAGCTGTATTATGATTGTATGATAAATTTTTAAATTTTAGTATCGCTATACTCTATTCACGAAGGAATACATATTATACGCGAATATGCATACTATAGTAGCAAAGTAACTATATTATCTCTAGGCAAAAATGGGATAATGTCCGTTAGTAGTATACTCATAAATTCTTGAAAATATTTTTGGAACGAGACAGGGGGTATAGTGTTGACGAGCGATCGACTACTGTATAGTGTAAGCATTCATATATAGTGTATCCAAGAGCCGTATATACTTCCATATATAGTAGAAATATGTGTATATAGTTTTAGAAATATTTAATTTACAGGTTAAAGATAGGATAAGTTAATATAAGTGATTAAACCCTACATTTATTTGATGAAAAGATAAGTAAAATAATTTATCTTTAGTAGTCTGTTATATTCTAGTATTTTATGAGATATTTCGGTATTATTAGTCTAATATAATTTATATTGATATTAGTTCTATTTATTGTATTATGATTTTACGTCATTATTTAGTTATATATAATTATATTATTTTTATATTAGTATAGTTTTTATATTCATGTGCTATTTTATTTATATATATATAATATATATAGATATATATTAATATATAATATATATATTGTTATATATAGTATTATAATTATATATATTATTTATATGATAGTATATATTATTACTAAATAGTATATATATAATTATATATATATATATATGATAATATAGTATATATATATATAGTATATATATTTATATTATTAGGTATATTGTGATGACAAAATTCTTAAAATTATAGTTATAGTATATGATTTAGGTATATATATAGGTTGTTTAAAACCACCGTTCAATGTTGTGCAAGAGCCCTAATAGAGGAGGTGGGTGTTCTCACTTAACGTCCGAGAAAGATGAAGCCAAGCCCAAGGAGAGAATATCTACAGTTCTCCCCACCCTACCAGTTTTACGGAATTGGGATTTTCGTGCTTTGTTTGATCGATTGGCCGAGTGCTTCTATTTATCCATCTGAGTCTACTCGGGCTGCATTTTTTATAAATACGATATGTTGGTGTGAAACAGCAGAAAAACAAGACTACATATTCATTGCATACATACACTTTACATACATACAGTCATCCAATACATACATAAAGAGTACATAATACTACATACATACTATATACATACATACGATACATACATACATTACATCACATACATACAGTACATCATGGACATACATAACACTACATCAATAGGAGCATTTTTGTTATTGCTAACATTGACATTAACGTTAATATTAAAAATAGTCCATTTTAGGGTAATCCATCAGATATCGTATTTTAGAAAAGATCGATGCGATTTTATAATTAATTGCATCTAGGAGAGTTGCCATGTCGTTTGAATTACATGATTGATGTTAGAAAATGACGTTAAAAAAAATATTGTAATTAATATGTACATATTTACCTATAGGAAATATAGAGAAATTACTTTATAATCTTGTTATATATATATATAAGTATGTTAATATTATTACTATATAGTATATTATATTATAATATAATCATATTAATATATATATATATATTATAGTTATATATAGTATAATATATATTTTCATATATATATTTATAGCGAGGGGTCCTTGTCATGCTATACGGGCCATGCCTTGCTGTGCATTGTATCTCTATGGTATTGATATTGATGATATGAAAAAATTAATATTTATTGATTGAGCTTTTTTTAGAAATAAAAATTTCGTTAATTAAAAATTTTATGCAAATGTAGCACAATTCAAATTTGTTTTTGATTTTATTTTATTTTTAATAAATTTATTTTAAATAACACCATTTAATTTAATATTACGTTAAATATAAAAATCTTCGTCATTTTTTCAAAGATATTGTTTATGAAATTTAGCCTGTGTGAGAATCAGGGGTGGAAGCCAAAGGTCACTCTTACCTGTTTGTTGAAAAAACTATAATTGTATATTATAAATATATATATATATATATATATATATATATATATATTTATTATTTTTTGTATATGATATATATATAATATATAGTTTATGTATATTATATATATATATATTATATAGAATATATATATATATATATATATTATTTAGTATATATATATATATATAATATATATATATATATATATATTATATATATATTTATATATATATATTTCATATATTATATGGGTACACGAATATACGATAACTTACGCGATTTTCAGAAAAAATTTAATCGAATCTTGTATAGGGTTGATCCAAAAATCGGACTATTAAGAAAAATATTACCATCACTATCACTTGAACAATGTTAACAATTATTAACGATTAAGCACTAATTGTTAACAATGATTGACCCATTGCTAACACTACGTATTAGCAATAAACATCAATAAAAACATTATAAGTAATAACTATCACTACTTAGACAGACACCACTATCTAGCGCTTTGGATTAGGAGGGGTGCGTCAACTGAAAAACCATACGATCGAATACACAGGAATAATATTTTTTTACCAACTTTTCAAAGGCATTCACATCGAAGGTAACATGAAATAGGCAATTTGCTTAAATGTGTCTGCTGGGGGTAAAGGCAGTTCTTTCCTTTGAACTATAGTAATTAAGGTATTTTAATTTATCATTGACAGAAAAATAATATAATGCTTCATTATCCTATTTGCTGTTAATAACAGTAGTTCTTGAAACATCTTTTCCTCCTTCGCATCTTTTTGGATCAAATCAGTTTGCCATGCAGCAACAACAGCAGCAGCAGCAGTCATTACCAACTCAGCAGTATTCCTCTCCGGATGGTCAAATAATTGTTCCTCCTTCAGGTAATAAAAGTGGATTGCTGGTAGGGGTTTCTGGTGTTTCCGGGATGGTTGAGGTGGGAGGTTCTTTAGCTTCTTCTCTTTCTGATGTTTCTCGTGCTTTTAGACGATCAGAGGCTTTAAACACTCCGCATCTTGCTCTAGGTCACAGCTAGTGTTATTCTATACTATATATATATATATATATATATGTAATATATGATATAGATATTATATATATATAGGATATATATTATATTATGTATATTATATATATATATATATTATTATATTATATACATATAGGTATTATTATATAATTTATTGTTATTATATTATGAACACAAGTTTTGGTAGAAATTAATAATATTCAAATTTTATTTACGTTACCTTTATAAAGTGAAGAATTTAATTAAAATCTTAAAAATATTTAAGACTTTAATAGGGTAACCTGTTAATAATTAAACAAAAAATTTCTCAATTAAATATTAAGGGGGACTTCCTCTCATACTGATTTGGTGGGGAGCGAGGGAGGCTTCGAATCATTTTTACTGGTTTCTTTCGAAAGATCTGAGCAATAAGTTTAAGAACCGTAACACACATTCCGGATCGTCCTATACCAATTTGGGGATCTCGAATAGCTCTGGAGTTTCAAATATTCACCGATAGTTTCCTTCTCTCATAATAATGGCCACTTCGTCTTTCCTAGTTGTAAACTTCTAACACAATCCTTTATATCTTCTTAATTTGTAATTAGCTTTCTTCTCCACATCGTCCATCCTTGCCTGTGCGTTCTTGTCTGGGCGACTTTGATTCGGTGCCGATTTGGGGGGCTTTGCGCTGCTTCTTCGCCTATACTATAAATTGGAATGACTGGCCTTTTTTCCTCTGGTGATCGGCTGTTCGGCTTGCTGCGAAAGGAGGTGGGGAGCCGTAATCGTTTGATTTGGGATGGTTAGCGGTGTTTAAATTTCTTCTTTTCGCTAATTTCTTTTCTCTCGCTCATATCATGGTTCGATCGTAAATTGCTTCTCTTGGCCATTCAGGCTAGAGACAATGCGTATCGGGGGTGGAAAATTCTCGTTCTCATCAGTCACTCTCGCTAATTTTCATTCATGCTATTATAATTTCGGGTGCAGGGATAGATTTCTTCGACTGAGCAATGTAGCGGCTTTGTCAATACTAAACGAAATGTGCGTTCTATCCTCTCTTGGTTCTCCTAACTTGGGATAAATTTGTTCGGTGGCTCTTTGCCAAAAACATCTCCTAACAATGTTCTGTATAATTAACCTTTCCTGGCCTTGTATGTCTGATTCTGATGGTGTCTGTTTGCTGTTAACTCTCTACTGACTAGGCCAATTCTCTTCGGTTCTCCTATTTTCCTCGGTTAATCATCGCGGCTTGGGATGATTCTGGCATTCCTCTTGCCTCGTCCTTTCTCTTTCTTCATGTGGTCTGCTATGCCTTTTTGGGTTCGCCTGAGATTACATTTGGTCGGGGTGCTGGGGCTCCCTGAAATCTTATGAACTGTTAGGAGGGCGGGGCCCGGATGGCATCGTCCTCCCCGAGTTCTTTGAGGCGGTGTTGTCTTCCGTGCTGGCTCCTCGTCGTTCAAATTGCGTATATTGCTCTACTGCCTCAAATACCTGAGTCACTTTCGCCTCAGTGTTTGGAAGCCGCATTATGCCAGGTATCTCTGTATTCCGAAAAAAGGAAGTCGTGCTGATACTTCTAACGTATGCCCTATGGTAGCTTAGGACTGTAGTTTGCTATCTATAGATCTTGTGGAAACCCTTCTTCATGTCTGCTCTTATTTCGTAGAGCCCATGTGCTGGAATCTCATTCCCTTTTTTCGCGAGTGCCAAGTTAGGGCTTTCGGCGTCGCTCGAGGGTCTACTGGTTTGATATCTTACTGTTCTCTATTTTAACTAATTTTATGGGTTTATCGTATCCCTCTTAGGAATTACGTGGGAGACTTGCGTGGTGGCGCTTTGACATATCCCAAAGCATTTGACCGGGTTGGCACGCGTCAACTGCTCTCCAAGCTCTCTCTTTGGGATTTCTCTTTCTCTTTGCTTACTTATGTCTAGCTTTCTTTCAAATCGCTCAATATCGGCTGTTTGTTGATGGGGCGACTTCACTCTGTCTTCCTTTTCTGTCAAAGTGGTGTTTCTCAGGGTTCTTTTTTATCTCCAGCTTTAGTCCTGCTTTTCATTAAATGATCCTCTCGTCTGCACATCTAACTCTATCCACTCTTAAGCCGGATGATCGACCCCTCATTTCTTCAATCTTCATTTTCAATTTCTGCTCCTTCTTTTACTTTAAGAATTGCCTCTCGTCTTAATTTTCCGATTCATTCTCGCTGATATCTGGATAGAATTTCTGGGTGGGGTCGTAGCAACCTTGTGGAAATTTAATTCTTAAAAAAACCACTTGCTATCAAATCTCGCTCTCTAAGCCCTTCTAGACTTTCCTATCTCTTTCGGCCGGTTCTCTCGCTCCTCTCCTGTTGAACAAGTTATACAACATTCCTTGGCTTCAAAAATAAGACAAAAAAATGTCCCTGGAAAACTCACATACAATGGTTGCTAGGAGCGCCTCTAAAAACTGGGAGTTCTGTTTAGTGTGCGAGAACTTTTTTTCTCTTCACAGTTACTTCAGTTATACAAGTGGCCTCATCCGCCCTTTGATGGAGTACTGCTCTCATTATCTGGGGGGCTGCAAGGTTTATCCCGGCTTTTGGTGATACGGGTCGAGTCATAAGGCTAAGACACTTATAGGTAACTGTGGCCTGTACGTTTCTGAATTCAGCTTGACCTATCTTGTTGCGGCGTGTAGTGTCTGTGCTTTATTCTTATCTATAGGTACCATCTTGTAGCGGCAGGTGCTCGAGGGAGCTTTTCCACTCGCGTGCGCTACCTTAGTAGTGAACGCGCCCTCGTGCCCGAGAGGGGTGCGTGGTGTCGGGCCATTAGGGCATAGGGCATGGGAGTTTGGTGTGTTTGATTGTTAGAAACTCTCCAGACTAGTTTCGCTGCGGTGTCCTCTTCTTTCTGCCACTCGTCTGTTCCTGTGGAAAGTTCTCTTCCATCTTCCTGGTGTTTTCATACTCCAAGTTTAGATCTCCTGCACTTTATAAGCGCGTCTGTGGCTGTGATCTGCGTAATTGCGTTAGTGTGGAAATTTTTGTTGAGGTGTAACACCTCCTCCTTGGAGATAGGGCTTGTGCCCGTGAAGCGGTGTTGATAAACTGTAAAAAAAGAAAAAAAATAAAAAATATATATAATATGAAGTTATTTTATATATAGTATATATATAGTTATATATAGTATATATATATATATTGATATAGTATATATATATTTTTATATATATAATAATATATATATATAATCTATCTATATTTATTAGTATATATATATTATCTAACTTACCTGAGCCCATGTGCTTTCAGTTGTTTCAAACGGAGTTAAGCGACTAATCAAACAAGAAAATATCAATTAAATTTTTGAAATTCATCATTAAAAATTTTATTAATTAAAAATTCCAAAAGAAGTCTTTAAAATTATGTTACTTCCAAAAATAAAACTGATAAAAATATGATTTTCTATTTTGGAAATCGATATGAAATATCGATAATACTCGATATTTGCATTTAAAAATAGTATCGATATAAATGAGAAAATTTCTTAACGGAAAACAAAATATATTAAATATACAGATCTATATAATAGGGAAGAAAAGAAACGTATTTTCACTGGGATTGAAAGCGGAGCTGTTGCGTCGGAGAATCGAGCCTATCGTCTTCTCCACTACACCGTCCAAGTGATCGAAAAAAAAATACTCTCTCCCTTCATATATAGATTATAATCGAATTGAATCACATCAGAATGATATCATCAACAACATATGTAACCATGTCCATCCTCTATCATATATTTTATTTTAAGTAAATACAGGAGATATTTCATAGGAGAGTAGCACGAGAACGGTCAATATAGAATGAAGTTGAATAAATATATTTCAAAAGTTTGCGTCTCTACTGCTAGGTTGGGCATGGGGCGAAACCCGCATTGCGTATTATAGATTTAATTGCTTTTTTGTGAATTGGGTGGTGCGTAGTTGAAAAATACTATGTATCACCACACGTAACCCACCTTACACAGTCAGTGCAAGTTAAATGGTGATTATGCATTAAATTACGTTATAGTATGATATGATATATTATGATACTATGATAGCTATATAGTATAATATATATATATATATATATATATATATATTATTATATTATATATATATAGTATATATATGGTATAATATATTTATTATATATATATACTAAATATATATATACTATATATATATATTAATATTAGTATTATATATATATGATGTTCTATATTATCATATTATTATATAGCTTATATAGATAAATTATCTGATATTAAATATAACTCAGAAAGGTTTGGAAAAAAGGTTTCGAGTCTAGGAAACAGAGTATATGTTATATATGATATTTATTATTCCTATTATAGTTACTATATATATATAGTAGTAGTAATATATTTATTATATATATAGTATAGTATATAGTATATATATATATATATTATATACTATATATAGTAATAATATATATATAATATATACATATATATATATATATATATATATATATATATATAGTATATAATATAGTGTATATGCAGATTTAACATAATCATGATTTTCTTACAGAACGTTTATATGATAGTTAAGTGGCTTTTGGGTTTGTGTGTTGAAATTGGGATGTATCGTGTTAATCGATCAAAAGGCTGACTTACTTTTGTGTCGAGACTATTTTTGACCAGCTTACCCTTTTTCCTGCGGAAGTCTCTCAAATGCCAAAGTGTTCCCTGGACAAAGAAGGCAACAAAAAAAAAAGGGAACGCTATCATGATATAGAATTTATAAACTAATAGGAAAGGTTTTTTTTTTTTTTTTTTTTTTTTTTTTTTTTTTTTTATGTTTTTTTTTTTTTTTTTTAGTTTTGCTGAAATTATTTATTTCAATTATTTTTCTTGGGAAATATTATTAATTTATTATTATTATTATTATTATTATTATTATTATTATTATTATTAATTTATTATTATTATTATTAATTATTATTATTATTATTATTTATTAGTTATTATTAATTATTATTATTATTATTTATATTATTATTAGTTATACATTTATTCATTATTATTATTATTTATTTATTATTTATTATCTATTATTATTATTATCTATATATTAATGTATTATTATTATTATTATTATATGTATTATTTAATTATATGTTTATTATTATTATTATTATTAATGCTTGCAAAAAATAGTTTGGAAAGTACTAAATTATTAAGCGCATGTACAAGCACACACGCACACACACGCACACTTCAGCATGAATACGCCAACATACACATAAACTGACATTTACGTGCACACACAAACATATACTTTATTCTATTTATTTGCGGCATGATCACCACTTTCCTGCATTGGCTGCATAGGTCCGTGTTGGTCGTAATGGATTTATTTACAACTTATCGATGTGTGACCGATAGTCACGAAAGGAGAAGCAGTATGTGGTAGATAGGGGGTTTATAAGCGCCCTTGTCCCAGAGGAAGTGAGAATTTTGTAAAATTTTGTGTGCTATTCAGTGTTCGATAATCAACTCTTCGTAGAAAGCTGTAAGCTTTTCACTGCCTGCTCGAGAATCTTGCATTATTTTTTAATATTTTCATTTCATTAAATTTTGTATTTTAAGTAATTCAATGTAAAGTTTTTTTCCTTTTCAGTTCAAAAATTATTGTGAGCTGCCTTTTATTCTAGGATTTGAAATGAAACTAATTTATATGTTTAAAATTTTGTATAGTTAAAATCAATTGGAAATATTATTGTTTTTCTTGTAATTATAGTTAGAGTTACTTTGGGTAATCAAATATCATTCTCAGCTGTCTCGCTTAAAAAGGTATATTAGTCAAGATGAGTTGAACCACTTTTCTGAGTAACATGCTTCAATCGTTGTCGTTTGTTTTGCATATCCAAAAATTCATTTCAGACTTTCCTTTCTTTTAAAAAAAACTTTCTCATGATTTATTTTTAAATGAAACATTTTTTTTGCAGCTGTCGGGCCATCTGCTGATCAAACTCGAAATATGCATTACTAGGTATATATATGAATATAGATAGTTATATAATAAGTTGTATAGTTGGTAGTATATATGTATAATATATTATAATAGATATAGTATAAAGAGAGAGAGAGTATAACTGTATATAGGGTATAGTACATATATATATATATATATATATATGTATTATTTATATATATTATTATATATTATATTTATTATATATATATATATAGTATGTATAGTTATATTATACTTATATATATGTATATACCTATTTTATTATATATTAGTATTTATATTATATAGGTGAGGTCATTTTAAGAGGTTGTGAGTAACATACGTGTATATATTATATATATATATATATATATTATTATAATATATATATATTATAGGTGATATTTTAAAAAAATTTTATGATATTATGATAATATATTTTATATATATATTTTATATTATTATATATATATATAGTTATAGATTACTATATTAATGTATATAGTATTATATATTTAGTATATATTATACTATATATATATACTATATAATGAATTCTAATATATATTTAATAGTATAATATATATAATATATATTATATATATACTATTAATACTATAATGTATATATTATATGTTTTGTTTATGAAATATATTTAGGGGAATATATTATAATACTATATATGTTAATATCTGTAACGTAAAATGACAAATAAAGATTACATTAGAATGGCTATACAGTGAGCAATAAAATGGATAAGGAAGATTCACCAAATTATTAAAATAATATTTGATGAGTTGAGTCGTTTTTACGTAGGTTATCCTTATGTGCTAGTATGCTAAGCATGTGGAGAATTGAGATATCGTGTGCTCCATTGGAGATGAGAGAGAGGGTTTTGGAGGTATGTGCATAGGAACAAGTCGAAAGAGTTAGTCCATAATGGAGCGTTATTTGTGTGCGGTTCGTTTGTAAGTTTTGGAAAGTTTCTTGTTTCTCAATTTTATCTTGAATAGGTCATTCGTGCTTTGGACAAATTGTAAACATAAAATAATAATAATAGATGACAAAAATAATATTTAAAATAGTGTAATAATAATAAAACTGAATATAATAATAATTATAATAGATTAATTAGATGGGTTGACATAGGGATCATATAGTTATCAGACAAAAGTACGGAACATAAAAATAATAAATATATGAATGATACCAGAAAATAATTATTTGAAAATAGATAATAATTTAATTAATTGAAGTAATATAATAATAATAATAATAATGATAATGTAATAATATAACTAATAATAATGATAATCATAATAATAAGTTATCAGCATTGTAGACATTCGCCTTGAATCCAGTTGTCACTACATTAGATAAGGGAGCATATTCGTTTCTGTCCAGTAAACTAGAGTAAAGTTTATTGACCCTAATTTTATTATTGTTTCTTGTTTTCATTTTTTATTTTCTATGCTAATAAGCTGGTTTTAAGGTTTTTTCGATCATCTCAACAAGTAGTGTTCATGATAGGGTTAGGTCGTAATGTTCCTTTACTTCAGGTGGGGTTGTAATGTAGTTCTCTTCCAAACAGGGTGGTCATATGATATGGCTATTGTAGTGAGTCGTATGTAGATATTTCAGGTATAGTGGTATTAGTAATATAGTAATTATGACTTAAGTTAGGGTGTATTGATAGTATATATGCTGTATAGTTATAGGTATAGTAGTATTAATATTATAGTGTGGTATCTGTATAAATAGTAGTATTTATTAATTATACTATATAATGAGGTGTACTATATATATATGTATGATATATATGATTATTATATGTGAGATATATAGATTAATATATTAAGTAGTATATATAGGTAGCTATATTTATATGATATTATAGTATAAATAATATATATTATTATTTATTTAGTATATATTTAGTATTATCATATGGTTAGTAGTAATAGGGTATGTATAGTTATATATATATACGTGTATGTATATATATATGGGATATCTTACTATATATATAAGAATATTATCAGATTTAATTGTTAATAGTTGTATTAGGGTTATAGTGAATGTATATATTATATACTTATATATTATAGTATAGGGTAGTTGTAGTATTATATAGTAGTAGTATGAGTAGTATATATATATATATAAGTTATATATATATGAGTATATAATATAGTAGGTATAAGGCTATAAAAAAACATCCAGGGCATAGGAGCTCAGGTATATTATTATAGCTGTATACATAAGCCGTTTTCGTTTTTATTATTGTATAGGTATTATATAGTTATATATATCTATGGTTGGGTTTTTTATTATTAATACTAGTATTATTATTATAATTGTATGAGTATATGTTGTATATTTATATATAATGCATATATATATATAATATTGATATTATATATGAATTTAGTTTAAATATATTATATATGTTTATGGCCATCACAGTTTTTTGTTAGATGTTTATTAAATATACATATTAGTGTTTTAATTATTATTATTATATGATTATATGTGATATAGTATAAGGAGCTGGGTTCGTTATAACCTCCTTCCTCGGCTTGAGATATTTTTTATGATAATAATATTGGTGATATTTTTTTTGTGAGTAAGATTTTAAGGATCCTATGAGTTTTTTTTATAATTTTTTATTATGTAGGAATTTTAGGGTAATAAGAGCTAGTAAATGATGTATAATTAATAAGTTAATAATTGAATAATAATAATAGTAATGAATGGAATAAGTAATTAATAATAATTAATGTTAATAATAATAATATAATTATAAAATAATGTACGATAATTAATAAATATATTAATAGATAATAATAATTATTAATAATAGATGATAATAGATAATAGATTTCAAATAAAATATATGAAGTAATAATGTAAATATAATATTATAATAGA
>JABUQX010019968.1:27500-42500 GCA_015478945.1 Trachelipus rathkii
TGTTTCAATTTACCTCTTCTTTTCTCCTTCGTATGCACTTTTAGTATTTCTTTTTCCCTCCTTAAATAATTCCAAACATCTTTTCTTTTGAAACTCTTCCTCATTGGCTTTTAGAACATTCAACCACGCTTCCTTTTTTACTTTTATAACCGCTTGGCATCACCTCTTTAATCCACCACTCACTGTTAACATTTCTTTACTTCACTACTTTTAGCACATTACCATACTTCCTTGCCACTACTGACGAACTGGCTTCCTTCATTTTGTTTACCCAAATTTAGATTTACAGGTTTATCTTAACTTTAGTCTAACTAATTATTCAAATACTTAATATTATTACTAGCTGAACGTTATCTTACATACTTATCATTTATATTAACCTTGTTCACTAAATAAACTTTACTTACACTACTATAATTATTAATACCCTCTTCCTCTGATTAATCCAACCTTCCTCTTCCATCACATAGTACCCCCACTTAACACTTTATAATTTATAACTATATGAACAACATAAACTGATTCCGTATAGATTTATATAAATCCCATCCTTAAAATACCCCTCACTGAATTTATAATCAATCCAAACACATGTAAACTTCATACATTCTCACTTCTTCTCAATAACCAAAACTAACAATAAATATCACAGTTCTATACTTTTTACACACTTATCACACTAGATAATATCATCATACCTCTCTTACACACCTACAATCATCCAATTCAACTCCATCAAGTTTCATTAAACAGCATATCTTATAAATCCAGACATCCGACCTGAATCGACTCCACTGTACTCATTAAAGAAACTAGAGGAAAGTAAATAAGCCTCCAACGAATTAAAATTATCCACAAGCAAACATATACATCTTAACCTCACCTCACAAAGAATCAAAGGTCACTTATACCACATCTTCGAATCATCTTCACTCCATTAAGCATCATTATTTACCTCCCAAATAAATAATACAAACATCACCTTCGAAAACGACCTCTGATAATAATAATAAGAGTGCGTCACTTATTTCCGAAGTTAAACCCTAATTCACCTATACCATATATATACAGTCCTAATACCATTAACACACCAACTACCAATACACAATCATTATGAGATTAAGCTCCGACCATACAATAAAACCAACATTCAACAACAATACAACATAAACAATTTCTAAGTCTCCACACCTCAATCCATCTCGCACAGATTGCCTTTGATAAATCAGGCATACTAACGTCAACATTTCCCTCAGAATGGACCATAACGAACAAAAACGAAGGACCACACTAATATTCACTCCTTGATCCTTCTTGCAGCTTAAATTTACACTATCTTAACATCTACTCATCAATAATACAATCAATGGTCTTACACCCATAAAGCTACTTACTAAAAACCAGCTCGCTAATCTTAACAAGTTCAGTATATCAGCACTATCCAACATAGAAAATTTAGTTAATTACTCTCTCGCTTCACACGCCTTATGAAAGCTATTATAAAGACTACATTACCACCACGACCAACGACACACCACCCAATTATCTCTCTATCTAGAAGCTATTGTCACACCACTCATCTAATACAACACCTTTTAAAAAAAATCATCTCAAAGTCAGTCATATTGAAACCGTGTATATATAAGGTTCCAAATCATAGCTTGCGAAATCTAAAACATATGTACCACCAAAGTTATTCAAAGATAACCCCATATTGCATATTCAAAATACAGTCCATCAGCTGCGGCTCTCCCTATTCTACACCACCTAACAAACACTTATATATCCCGATTCATCTGGAAACACGGTACACATAATCAACTAATCCTAAAATCAGGACACATACTCCAAGCTCAACAAAACCTCACAAGATTTCTTTCCATTGAACTACATTTATTTATTATTCATTACTGTTCTACTATAATATCCATATTTCAGTACTACCTTTGACAGACTTAAGCTCAAACTAAATAGATATCTCCCAGATTTAAATAACTCACGGGAAAGCCGCGCGTGATCAGTTATGCAACGCAACAAGGATTTAGATTCAATCACACACCACGTACCACACCTATACTCCGCTAAATGTATACTCACGAGTCTAGGTCATATCAATAAAACATAGCGTCATTACATGGCAGATCTGAAGAAAGTCAAACTCGCGTCCGCGTAAAGAGTACGCCGATTCTTCTCTGTGGTGCACAATAAACATCAGCAAGGAAATTTGATACAGTCTCACGTCACCTGCTCTGTTGATAGCGAACCTAGAAGTTCATACACAGGCTGAGGACCAACTCGACATCAGCCAAGCATCATACAACTTCCTTAAATTTATAGAAAGTCCGACACTTGCCAGGCGGTTGATTTTAATTCACATATATAACGACCAACCTTGTTCGAATCGGAGCAAGCGCCAGATATGATATGGACAAAATTTATGCCCTACGCATATATCAAACAAAATCCTATCGTCTATATAAATAGTATTCAAACTATAGCGCGATGCAGCACGACTTTTCACAGATAATTCCTCTAACATCACAACATACTCAAATAGATTATCCTTATATCTACTATTTAAAGAGATTAACAGCAAGACAAATGAAACTTTAACTAATCAAATATATAATCCAAGCTATATAAGGTAATCAATATAATTGATAATAATCCAATAAGGGCTTGGAGTATAATGATAATAACGTACCGAATTAACATTTAGCTTTTTCATCATTCTCGAAATTGGTGAAAGATACTCATTAACAAGATAATAGTGTGAAATTGTGTTTAAGTTAAGTCGAATGTTTTTGTTGAATCTTACAAAAGTTTTCATTACTTCTGCTTCTGGTCTTTTTGAGCCTCATCATACCATATTATGTGAATAGAAAGAACGAAATTAATTTTATAAGGACAAATGAACTTCATAATAATTAAGTATTAAGGAAAGATTTCGGTAGACTTGATCAGTTTGGTTCTTAACTGAAAATTAAATAATCTTGGCAAATGAAAAGTTGCATGTGTCAAACTGAAAATTTTCTATAAATTTTGCTTGTATCAAATGATGACAAAAAATTATAGAACCTCCACTACAATATAACTATTTTTAATCTATCTATCTATCTATCTATCTATCTATCTATCTATCTATCTATCTATCTATCTATCTATCTATCTATCTATCTATCTATCTATCTATCTATCTATCTATCTATCTATCTATCTATCTATCTATCTATCTATCTATCTATCTATCTATCTATCTATCTATGAAGAAAATGATGATGGAAATATAGCTGAATTATTCTCGGATAAATTTAGAAAAGTGTTTGATGATAGATACTGTCTAACTCATTTTGAGAATACATTTAAAAAAGTTCATTGAACGGAAGTTTACGAATTGTTCACTGCTACGGAAGCTAAAGAAATAAATAACAAAATGAATTCTACTTTTGGTCCGGATGAGATTCATTTATACATATATTATTTGAAATTTGGGAGGGAATAATTGAATAAAATTATAGCAAAATTCGTGATTTTTTTTTTTCAGATAAACACCACCGCTCACGGGCAGAGCCCTAATCTAGGAGGGGGTGTACCCAGTTAATGTCCGAGCAGGACGGAGCCAAGCCCAAGGAGAGAATAGCTCACATTCTCCCACCCGACCAGTTGCAGAACCTGGGGTCTCCTGTTTTGGCGAGTTCTACCACTGAGCTACCGGGCGCTAATGCTTGTATAATGCACAATCATATTCCGTGTGACTTGTTGGAGGGCTCGATAACGTCGACCATTAAGGACAAATATGGAGATTGTTGTGGTTCCGAAAATTATGGACCTGTGATGATGAATGTTATTCTAAAGTTGTTTGAATACTGAATTCTTAATAGGATCAAATATTATATCATTCTGGATTCCAGGCAACATAGGTTTAGAAGCAATTATTCAACGGAGCCAGCAATCTTTATTGTTTTGAAGGGAACTATTGCAGAGTATATCGAGGGAGGTTCAACCATAAATGCGGCATTCTTAGATCTTTCAAAGGCAAATATTTGCCAGAGTCAACCACGATGTTTTATTTTAGAAATTGGATAATTTGAAAATTCCTGATGTAATGTATAATGTTTTAGTGCATTTTTATAATAATCAGTTTGCTCATGTTAAGTTTAAAAATAATGTAGTATCGAATAAAGGGAAAATAGAAAAAGGTGTTAGATAGGGAAGCATTTATTTTGCATTTATATTGATGAACTTATAAAGAAATAGGTGAATAGTAAAAGAGGTGCCAAATTAGGTATGAGCATGTCTAAAGCTATGATCTGGTTTTGATGGTTCCCTCAATAGAAGGGCTGCAAAAGCTCTTAAATTAAGCAGAAAATATAATTAAGATATTATGTTTAAACTTAAATTTAAATAAGAATACAGCAATTATGTTTCGTAATAATCAATTAAAAATAAATATCAATTGGTGAAATTGAGGATTTCTCAGAACTTTATAAAACGTTCTGTAGAAACTAAATATCTTGGTTGTATTTTAAATAAAAAATTTAGAGGAAAAATCTAATAAATTTCTAGGAATTTTAAAGCTATTTTAAGAAGATTTGACATTATAAGATTAAATATTGTTTTTTTCTTATTTAAATCATCCTGTATGCCATTTTATCATTTATGGAGTTAATTTATGGAAGAATAAATATAATATTTATTAGTCAGGTTTGCAGATAGTTTGAAAGTTTGTTATCACATTGATATACAAAGGTGTGTGGAATATCGAGTAGGAGTAGTAATCATTTATTATGCAATTTATTGGAATGGCTAATATTCGATCATTATTTAAGATATTTGAAATAACGAACTGTATTTAGATAGCTTAGCAAACTATGTAACTTTGTATATAAAAAGTAATGTTAAAAAGAGGTATTTTACTGAAGGATATTGAAAAAACATTTGTGACAAAATATGGAGTTGCTAATTTATTTCATAGAGATTTGGATGTTCTCAAAGCGAGAATAGAGTGTACAAAATAGAGAGGATTCTTTAAGCTAATACTGAGGGATATGGTTTGTACTTTAAATTTATGTTAATTATATTTTTAATTATGTAAAATATTTTTAATGTACTTAGATACGAATTAAAGAATTAAAAACTAAAAAAAAGACTCTCTCTCTCTCTCTCTCTCTCTCTCTCTCTCTATATATATATATATATATATATATATATATATATATATATATATATATATATATATATATATATATTATATATATATATATATATATATTATTATTACATAAACATATGTTGGTTGTTGTTGTTATTGAAGATATATATTATATTATTATTATTGTTATTTATATTATATATATTACATATATACATATTATATATATACATATATTACATATATATATATACATATTATTAGTTATTATTACATATGTTATTATTCTTGGGTATATTATATATATATATATATGCTGCTGGTTACTATTGTTGTTGCTGCTATTAAGAATATACATATTACATACATATTTTTATGGTATGGCATGCATATATATATACTACATACATATATATATATTTATATATGAGAGGTTACATATATATATTATTATTATACTATATACAATATTTTAATATTAAAAATTTTTTCTTATACATATATTATTATTATATATATATATATAAACGTGTGCAAACATTCGAATTAACATTTGAGCTTCAATTATTTGTATCAATCAAAATGTTTATTAAAGTGTAAATGAAAATAAAGGTGAAAATGTTTACTGTTTTCATTGAAAACAATAAACATGCAAATATTTATCAGCCTCTACCAATATATATATATATATATATATATATATATATATATATATATATATATATATATATATATATATATATATATATATATATATATATATATATATATATATATATATAAACTCTCAAGGTGTAGAGATTGGGTTCACATGATATTCGCCCGAGGTTAAAAAATGAATAAAGGAGCAAAATTTTTTCCATATCAAGAGTTGATATGCCCCTAACAAAGGATGTGAGAATCTGTATAAGAAAGAGTGTTTCAGAATAAATTGATAGACTATGTTAGTGAATGAGCATAGCATCTAAGTCTGATGTCTGTCAGAGTATTGGGCAGAGAAAGGATACGTGCACAGCAAAACAACACGAGCACTCCTCAAGCGGGAAGGATGTGATGAAAATGTTATGGAGAGTGAGGTCAAGTGTTACGGCGATAGTATGAGAAGGGTAATGCAGTAAATAATTTGGTGGGTGGTAAGAGATTGATCATGTCAGTAGGAGTGTGTGAGATTGTGAGCTGATAGGACGAGACACTCCAAACCCCCCTTTTTCTACAAGAGTTGTACTGGGGGAGGGGAAATCCACTAAAACTTGTGATGTGTACCTAATACAGGAACAAAATAAACTATAAAAAAAAACAGGTCAGATTAGATCAGAAGCATTAATTAAAAAGTGACTTGTTTCATAAAGACATACCCTCCTCCCCCCCCCCAACCTATGAAAAGTAAATGATACTACAATGCTTTCACAGCCGAAGGAGCAATGTACTTGCACAAATTTTTGAGCTCTGTAGAAAAGTTTTGGCCACATTGTTTTTCCAGATGAGTATAATCTTTTATACTTTAAAGACAATCTAATAAATTTATAAGTACATTAATATGAAGTACTTAACACGTAAATCTTAAATATATTCTACTGTCTGTGAGTTGAGAAAATCGGGAATAATATATATAATATAATATATATAATAATATATATATAATATATATAATAATATATATATAATAAACATATTATATATATATTATATTAGGGATGTACCAAAAATCTGATTTTATAATATATTAATATAAATATTATATATTAAAAATTTATAATAAATATATATATAATAATGAAATATAAAATATATATTAAATATTAATAATCTAATAATATAAACTTTTGAGATCATAACGTAGATATTATATATATATCAAAATATATATTATAATTATAAAATTTATATTATAAAATAAAATTATATATATATATAACAATATAATATTTAAAAATAATATAATAAATATATATTTATAAATATATATAATAATAATAGATATATATATATTATATAATATATTAGTATTATAATATATATATTTATATATATTATCATATAAACATAATTTAACAGAACCTATATCTTTATTATATAACTTTAAATTATTTTATAAATATTTAAAGTATAATAATAAAGAATAAAAATTTAAAATATATGATTATAATCATACGGGAAAAAAAATAAAATAAATAAAAAATAAATATATAAATATAATAAAATAGGAAAATTAGGATTAAAGAAAAAAGAGTCTGACATAATAAAATATAAAATCAAATAAATAATAAATAAAAACTAGTACTATGTATGTGGCATCATGCTGAAAGTCCCGACAAATCAAATTATATATTATCCATACTTCACAATTTGTCCATTTTTCCGAAGTTCTTTTTCTACTTTTGTTAATTTGAAATCTTAATACAATGAAATGTTTGAACACGTATAAAAAATTATACTATTCACATGCATTTAATTATTATCAATCAACCAGGAGGAGTATTCTATAAGTGAGAAGCGATGAGGTTATGACAGGAAATAATAGATTTGATTTTTGTAATATAAAAAATAGTAGTGGTATATAAGTAGAGTATATAAAAAAAAAAATTTTATAATAAATATTATATATTAAAAAAATATAAATATCTATACTATATATATATATATTATATATATTATATATATATTATATATATATATATATATATAAAATATTATTGATTATATATAATATATATTATATATAATATAAATATAAAAAATAAATAAAAATATAATTAATATAAAAATAAATATAAATATAAATATATTTATGATTGATAGATTTATCAAAAAAATAAATATTAAATAAATAATATATTATATATATAATATATATATGTTTAATATAATAAAAAAAATATAATAAAAAATACAATAAGATATAGGTATCACTAATCTCTCTAAAAGTTTCGTTCATTATATAATAAGTATTAATATTATTAATTATAAATATATATAAATATATAATTTAATAATAAAAATAAAAATAAAATCGTATATTTTCATTATATATTGTGAGTATAAAGAATATAATATATATAAGATAAGAGAATAGTAATATATAATATTCCAAATCCCCAATAAAATATAGTGGGTAATAGGCCATGCAAATCATCAAGTATAAGTAGTACAATTTTTTTCAACTACAATGAAGATTTTTACATGATATTGTACATATGTAAAGACTTTGGAGTGGGTGGTAAGTCACATGTGTTTGGAAAATATTATTTATTCTTTACAAACCATCCCCAACTACAAGCGTCCTCTGTATGCTTTTGACTTTTTCACTGCAATACTTGATAGTAATAACGTAAAGAGTGATATTTCACTGCTGATTCTGTTGGTGGAAGCATTTCTGGTTTAACAAACGTTTTGGATGAAGCAGCATTTTCATTGAAGATACGATGGCGAAGTCTTACAGAATTTAATTTTTTCTCCCTCCAAAGTGCAACAACATCGCGTTTCTTCCAGGAGCTTCAATTCCCTCTTAGCTCTTCTTTGGCTCACAAAAGGTGTGAGCAGTCTCTTTAAGAGCCTCACGATTCAGAAGCGTCTCGAATGCTGACGCCTTACCAATACCGTGCATGTAGGATGTTGAGTCACAGCCGGTATAGGCATGAAAGAAAAGTAAATATCTACGCATTTCTTCTCCAACCACTCTTTGAGCAGATAATATGTATATTTTTCTTTTCTTATTTGTCGACCGATGTCAAATTGCAAAGAAAAACCGTTATCAGTAGCGTGGTACAGCAATAAAATCAAAAGATCAGTATCCTCTCTGACAACAACTGTATCGCACTGTTGAGAATTGTGGACTAGCGATTGAAGCACCAGCATTATCTTTAGTGAAAATAACTTTACATTCCCTTTACTGTAGATGGTTGCCTATGAGACTAATTATTTTAGATTTATTGCCAGTATTTAGAAAAAATTTCTCCTTCATATCTATGAAAATTGTTTCTGGAGTTTAATTTACAGTTGGGGCTAGTTTAGAGTTTACACCTCGACTACGATGCTCGCTGTCTTTTATTAAGGGCACGAAAGCGTTGTACCAATCAAACTCAACTGAAGCTCTTTCATACTTTTTCAGGTAAAATCAGCATAAGATGAAGCTATTTCATCAAAAGTGACGCTTTGTTTTCAAGGAACTCTGTGAAGAAGTGACCACCGTCTAACACATAATGGTTTTTGTCAATCTCTGGATCTGTGGATATACTCTCAAATGGTTCTTCTTCAGGAAGTGACTTTAGAATGTATTCGTAAATTGCATTGGCCACTTTAGATTTATGTGTTTTTCGCAGAAAGTTTGATGTCTCCATCAATGAGGGTGGGAAGAGACAAAGCTCGTGATTAAGTACTTCTACAAGATTGTCCCTCCATTATTTGCTGCAACAATTCGTCGCTGGAACAAACGTGCTGGGTCAAACGCGAATCGTTGCTATTTATTTTTATTTTTGCAGATGGTGCTAATGTTTGCACACGATTCTTTCTCATGAGGGAAAATGAAAATATATCTTTTCCCTGGACACTTTTCACAATATCTTCCCCAATACTCAGCAACTTTTGAACAATGACAACATCTGGATAAAAGGTGCGTTCTCTAACAATGTTTCGAAGGATGGGATCAGATGTAAAAGGAGATATTTTTTTAGGAATTCTATAACTTTCGTACCATTTTCTCTGCTACCAATTGTCTTGATCAATGTATTTCTTTGGGCTAGTGGAATATGTAGTTCTTGTTAATACCTGCATATCCAAACTGAATTCACAAGTGGCAGGCATGGTAAAACCCATAAAGCTCGCATACATTCAGAATGTCTACTGCCTCTTGTTAGGCATTCGTTTGTTTTATAGAACGCATTTAAATTTATTCAATGACGAGGTCTCACCCCAAGCCTGGCCAAGGTGTTTCAGACCTGTGCACAGAATGAAATCCCTTTTGGAATAACGTAAATATGTGTGGTTCCCTTGGGGCGGTTTTCTCATGATTTGCAAGTAAAGGTAAGCAGATTTCAAGTAACTAGTGTGACCTGCTGCTACAGACACAGGCAAACATTCGTGAATGACCTCCAGGTGGGACGACCAAGAGCCTGAACGATCTACTTGAACAAGTTTACGTACTAAACTTACCATGAACTGATACTCTGACCACAATTCACTGGTCAAAGAGATCTCCATCAAAATTTCTGTTTTTTGTTATAATTACGTTCAATGTACGGAGAGATTCAGACCCTTCTATATCAGATGTAGTCTTCTTTTGCAACTGTAGGTCATCATATGGAAGGAGAACATCTTCAACTAAAGGTTTGTTCTTCTCTTCACTAAATATGTCACTCAATAACATTGAGTTAGGGCAGAGTCAAAAAGCATATATCCACGAAAAGCTCTAGACAATTTTGCCAGTCAATATGTATTCACTGTGTTGACCCCATAAACTATTTGCAACACATCTACGAGACCAGAACCTTCCATTAACTGTCCAATTGCTCCTAGGATATTCATCAAAGTATGGAAAGACCCCAGCATAATGACCATGTCCTCAAACTATGCTTTGTATCGACAGTCATTTGCAATAATAGAAGCTTTCCAGAAAAGAGGTTGATCGAATGTCAGAACTGGGGAGATCATTTGTGGTGTTGATAAATGACAGACATACTTCATACATGATAAAATTCAAGTCATATTATTAGGTTGGAGGTTGATTATTGGGAGATGAAAACTGATGATTTCCCAAAGTCAGGAGAAGGATAAATTCCCTTCATAGTCCCTGACCATGCAGGTGTAATCAATTTTAAGTGACATGCTGCTTTCCAGAGAAGGTTAATATGAGAATCTATAACCTGTACAGAGGGTAATATCTGGATTTTCAAATCACCTATTGAATTTTTATCACTGAAATATTCACAGATATTAACACTTGCCGTTTCTTTTACAACATCATCTGTGTCATTACCTCTGGGAATTATTCTTTTGGTTTTCTGCCCTAATGTTATCGATGGCATCATTCCCATGCCATTAAATGTGTTGTCGCCTTTAAGTGTAGCAACGTTGTGACCAATATTGCCCGCGGCAAAAATAACTGCACCATTTTCACTCTTTTCTATGCGACCTCCACCAGCAACTACTGATGCGTTGCGTAAAAACTTTGATTTCTTGGTAGGAACTACTAAAACCGAGATGACTCAGTACATCTAAAAGGAACTGGGATTGGGTACGGAAATGCACCAAAACCGAAAGCCCTATCTGCATTGGTGTTATGATAGCTCGTGGCGCACAAGCCTGCACTATGCATTGACCAATGGCAGCTATCTTCAATTCGTCGAACCCAGAAAATATTTTCGAACATATTAATTTTAAACTGGAGGGAAGGTATTCCATACTCTCCTGTATATCCAAATCAACTGCCACGGGATAAAAATCTTTGTTTCCAGGACCGCTTACTTACTTCTTTATATCACTTTTAATTAAATTTGCAGCTGTTTAAATTAGTCGTATCTTTTCCGCTTCATCATCTAGACTCTGGTGACATTCATAATGGTCTCTTATTAAAGACCTAACATATTCTCTTAGGACGACAACATCCTTTTGACCTTGTTTTTCACCTATAAATGTTGATTCTTCAAAATGTTCAATAAGTTTTGATTTCAGGTATCGTGGACTGTATGTTTTTTCTTCAGTATGTTCCAAACGCTGGTTCAATATTGAAATTATATCACTGGCTGTATGTAGTTTGTCTTCAGTTTCCTCTAAGTAAGAGCATACCTTTCCAAACGCTTCTGCATGTGTTTCATTTTCAGATCGACCAAATTTTATCTTCCTTTGTCTCTGATCACTAATATTACTGAATTTTTAGGAAATACTTTTTCTGTTTCTGTAATTTACACTGCAAGATTGATGGTACACACAGTCAGCTTCATGGAGGTCACCTTCAAAGTATGACAGGCGTCCTTGTACATCAACAGACCACCTGTCCTTTTTTTCTTACATATTTCAAGTATTGTTTTGGGAATGTATCAGTCTTAACAGTGACAGATTCTGAACTAAGATTGCATTTTCAACTGAAATCTACTAACCAGCTGTTCACAGAAAAATCAATCAGTTTTACTGCTAAATTCATCAAGAGTGGAAAGGGATCTTTTCTTTGAAACAGATACCTCACCTTTGTATATCTTTCTTGTCTACGAAACGCATCCGACACAAAGTATGCACAAAACCTCCGGCAGAAGCGCAGTTGTTTGAGCAAAGTAGTTTGCTATCTTCGTTGATTTCATCTGCACCTTTTTCCTGTATTGGCTTCAGATCATCTGATTCACTTTCATTATATACAAAACATTAGTTAAGTAAAAAGATGCATCTTGTCCTGACTATACAAGCCCTGAAAATTTGATGTTGATCGATGAAAAATGTCAATTTTTCACTTTCAAATTAAAAAAAAAATGGGTTTGGAAATTGGACAACGCTGAGCACAAAACTAAAAAATTCAAAAATGTAATACGTATTTATTGTAGGTAATGGACCCATCTAAGCATATTTCAAGTTTGAAGTCATTTCGCAAAAAAATCTGAAAGTTGATATGAAATATCAAAACATGGATTTTAAAAAATTGAAAATTTTAGTTATGACTACAGTCACAGAAAACACAGGAAAACAACGTTTTAGAAAATAAGTATAAGTTGCCATTTTGGTATTTATATTATTATTATATCGCCAGATAATTCCGAATTTTTTGTGTCCATTTTTAGGTGGGGTGAAAACTGGGGTCAGCCCCCAGCAAAAAATTGGATATTGCCCTGAAAAAGAATATGATATTGGTTTTAAAAGAAAAAAAATGTTTACCAAGATGAAGTAGGGGGATAAATAATAAAAATTATACAGCATGACTCTGTATTTACACCTTAAATGCTTAAATTATGCCACAGTACTAAATTATGCTTTATCTGATGCTGCGTGACTAATTTTGATTTCTTTTATTATCTGTTTCAGGTTGGTAATCTTTGTTTTGAGTGAAGAAATAATCAAAATAAAAATGGAAGAAGAAACCTGCTTTTTGTGTTTCAATGTGCTTTGTAACGATATTCCTTATGTCACAATAGCAGCAAATGGCTTGACGGGAATTATCAACGCGAACAAACAAAGAGATGATAAAATTCATGAACTTTTCAATCCCATGCCTACTGGTGCTGTTAAAGTAAATACAGAATGCCGACGTGTACACGTCAATCCTATCAAAATTAAAAGAGATATAAAACTGAAAACATGGCAAGATGATATACCTTCGATAAGCTCGAGAACGCTACGAGGAAGTGCTTGATCGTTTAATCTCAGAGAATTGGTTGTTTTGTAGGCAGATTATTACAGATTATGAAAAGCGTAAAAAATTGGCAGTCATTCCTGTGCGTACTTTCCAGTTTCGCGAGACAATTTTGAAAATATGCAGTACTAGAAGTGAGTTATGAGCAGCAAATGTACACGCGAGGATGCTTTCAGTCATAGATTTTACCTGCCGCAGAAGCTCGATATCACCAAGTGTGCAGTGTCAATTTTAGGAGCGGCAAACCCATTCCTGTGAAGTATACTCGCGCAGGCAGTGGAGCATTACCCACATCAATAGGCCGTCCGGTTGGCACTGATAGTTCTGATGCTTTGGTAAAGACATGTGAGTGGTTACAAGAAAACTATCAAGATCCAATATCTGTCAGCGACTTAGTGGAAAAAATGTATAGTTTTTTTTACTAGAGGGAAGTGAGCCTTACACTTCTTGACATTTGAAGAAAAAATTGCAAGTCTGGTTTGGTGACAACATCATAATATCAGGCACATTTGAGAAATGTAACATAATAACATTTAGAAAAACTGTATCAAACATAATCTTGGATTATCACAAACAAAAAGGACTTGATGACCCTGATAAAGCAAAATTTAGATTAATCAAGTCTGCAGCAAAACTGATCAGAACTGAAATAAATTTATTGTACAAAAATAAGGACTTTTATCCTAGTGCATCGGATATTGCATCCGTTGAAGAAAACAAGACATATTTACCCCCTGTTTTACTAACTTTTTTGGATATTCTAATCGGTGGCAAACGCAATGATCTGAAGCAGGTTTCGATAGGTCAGGCTGTAATGCAAGCTTGTAGGCCTCGTTCTCTGATATTCCCAATTTCTCTTGCTGTAAGCATGCAGATTCACAGAGATTTTGGCTCTCTTTCCTAAATGATGAGCTTTGCAGCCTTGGATTCAGTGTGTCTTATGATGAAGTGCAGAAATACACAGTCTTCTGTTCTGGATGAAAGTAACCAAAGCGTTGTACCATCATGCCACCTCTCTCAATGGATCACTGCCTATGTCGACCATAATATAGCAACAATAGATGGCCATAACACATTTCATGGGATGGGAGTTATAATATGCGTATCAGGAACATCTTCTAACACCTCTTTATTGTTCACTGACAAAATAAAACGACTCAAATCCTGTCCTCTAGCACATGGCATTATAAAGAAAGCAAAAAACCCCTCCACTACATTCAATTCCCTAGCTCAAGAGCCATTTATAAACTGAAATTTCAAGGTTTATTCTATGAATTAATTAAAAGTAATATCCTCGATGTTCTTTGAAGTACCAGTAAGTTATTTAAAACACCTCAACCAGGATGGTTCGGATACATGCAAACTGCTATAGAAGGAGAACACAGTGGTGTAACAGTAACTTCGTTTCTACCAATGATTGATTTGAATCCAAGCTTTTACAGCTGTGTATACACCACAATTATGTTCATAAGTAATGAAGCAAAAATATTGAGTATGGAAACTGCAATTGTAACATTTG
>JABUQX010019968.1:60000-72500 GCA_015478945.1 Trachelipus rathkii
TATATATATATATAATATATATATATATTATATATATATATATATAAATATATTATAGCACTCCATTATAACTTTGTAAAAAATTTAATTTATGTTCGTACTTATGTTAAGATTTGCGCGAGCAAAATTTTAGCATAAGTCGAAATGAAATAATATATTAAACCCGTCATGTTGAAGGATACTCTTCAGTCAGATTTAAACAATTCATTCAATTTATTAAGAATCAGAGAAATCAAATCTTCACTAAGATACTCTCTCCAGAAACTCCTCCAAACCTCCAAAACCACAACTTTCGCAAGGGAGGTAAATTTATGGAAAAGGCCGCGACTTCGAAACTACGATCGCAAGTTTTCCCAAAAGAAGTCGGGGAAAAGGAGGTAAACGCGTGGACAGTCCCGTGGGACTAATAATTTCTCACCTACGAAGAGAAGGAAGTATCTCAACAGATGGACTTTTATACTTCTTTAGCTTTTATTGAATTCCTCTACTTAGTTGAAATAAAAACATCCAATTTCAAAAATTATGGATTTTTAAAATTACCATCCTTCTTAATAGGGTGCTTGCTCACAAAAGAAGAACCCAATTTAGCAAAGAAATTAGCCCTATATAATTGGGTGAAAACCCGAAAAAAGAACACCCAAACTTCGATCATGCCCTGGTGCTTTGAAAACCAAAGGAAAAAACGAACAAAATTGATGGAAAAAAACTACAATAACACAAAATCTCAATCAGAACACTCGAGAAAAGGACTCAAGCAAACGAACATTATCGATTTACTGGACTTCAATTTCATTTCTAATTTTGGATTATGGTCTTCACCTTTCCACAACTATCACAGTTCGAGGATTCATCGCTAGACATAGCAAACTTCCTTTTCGGCATGGATTTCTTTCATTTTCAGTTTGGATTATGGGCAGAAACTCATTTGGATTCCACTACGAACTCTGATTCCTTTCCGAATTCTAAATGGTTTCTGTGACCCGCTCCCCTTTTATGTATGAAGAAATTTTTCAAATTAAGGAACTTAAATTTCAAGCAACTTCGCCTCTACATATGAACTTCCTTTACGGTATGGATTTCTTTCATTATTTTAAGTTTGGATTATGGGGCAGAAACTTATTTTGGATTCCACTACGAACTTGATTCCTTTTCGAATTCTAAAAGGTTATGTGACCGCTCCCTTTTATGTATGAAGAAATTTTTCCAATAAAGGACCTAAATTTCAAGCAACTTCTTCTCTACATATGTCAAGCAATGTTTCTCTTGTAACTACAGCTTTGAGGAAAACTATTTACGTGCGCATTGATCAATCATGGATACATTAGAAAAGCCTTATACTGGACCTTTCCTAGGATTCAATGGTTCGATCAATGTGGCCTATTTTAACTTGTGAATATCTCAATTGTTCTATATCAAGCAGTAATATAGCAATACATATTTTACGTTTAGAGAGAGAAATTTTTTGAAAAATTGCTCTATCATACGGATATAACCAAATAGGCTTGTGTTTAAATGCACCTTTTATTTTTGTATTATATAACATTATTGTTATTTTTATGCATTCAAATATTTGTATATATGTTTTGATCTTCGGATGTAACCAGTTATGCTTGTATTTGAATATTCTTTACATTTATGTATACTATTTTTTGCCTTCAAATGTTTGTATGTCTACTAATATCTTCAAACATAGACATGATATGCTTTCATTTGAAAATTTGCTTATGTTATGCCTCTTCACAAAATGTTACTGTTCATTGACATTGTTTTATATGTTTGTGCGCATTGTCAAATGCCCACAAATATGTATAAATTTGAATGAAGGTTAATTTTATATCTTGTATAATTATTTATAACATACTTTCTCACTCCGTTTTTAGCGCAGGAAGTAATGTAGCCCTCCATATTATACCTTTGTAAAAATTTTAATTATGTTCGTACTTATGGTAATAAGATTTGCGCGAGCAAAATTTTAGCATAAGTCGAAAATGAAATAATATATAAAACCGTCCTGTTGAGATACTCTTCAGTTCAGATAAACATCATCAATTACTAAAGAATCAGAAGAAATCAATCTCACTGAAGAATACTCTCTACCAAAACTCCTCCAAAACTTCAAACACAATTCGGCAAGGAAGGTAGAAATTTTATTGGAAAAGGCCGCGGACTTCGAATCTCTATCGCAAGTTTTCCAAAAGAAGTCGGGAAAGGGAGGTAAACGCGTGGAAACAGTCCGTGACTAATAATTCACCTGACGAAGAAGAGTATTCAACAGAAGGGGACTATTTATATACTTCTTTACTTTTATTGGAATACTCTACTTATGTTTGAATAAAAACATAATTATTTCAAATATGATTTCTAAAAATACCATCCTCTTATCTCGGTGCTTCCTCACACAAAAGAAGAACCAATTTAGCAAAGTATATTATATATATATTATATATGTATTATATATATTATTATATATTTATATATATATATATATATAATATATATAATATATATATATAATATAGAAAATATAGTGTTGAATAAGAGAGCGTGGAACAAAAATACATATGTAATATCATAGTACCAGTCATATAAAACCATAATAATTATAATTACATATAGAGTAAATAAGTATTATCAGCTATATAAAAAATCACCATATATATATAGATATATAATATATATATAAAGCTATAAAGACGAGAGGTTAGCCGGAGGCCCGGTTCATAATACCGCCCCCGGACTCAAAAGGATATGGTATATGAGTTTACAGAGGTGTACCTTCAAATATTTTGGTGAAAGCTTTAAGGGCCGTATTGTAACATACCGGCTGCCCGCGTTGTTCTCTTCCTTTCGTCAAGTGTTC
This sequence comes from Trachelipus rathkii, assembly GCA_015478945.1. Lineage (NCBI taxonomy): Eukaryota > Metazoa > Arthropoda > Malacostraca > Isopoda > Trachelipodidae > Trachelipus > Trachelipus rathkii. Next base: position 62,861 of record JABUQX010019968.1, read on the forward strand.
CTTCAGGAAATCCCTCCATGGCCGCACTTAATTAACGTAAAAATTCAATAATTAGTAGAGAGTATAAAATGAAGTAATACGATCTCATTATGTATAGAACAATTTTTATCCGATAAAGGAATAGACTATACTTAGTTAACGATTATACAGCAATAAATATCTTGAACGATTTAAGTATCTACTTCCATTAGTTCAAAATATAGGATTATTAGCTATCATAGAAACCAACCTATTTGATACTCTGACTCTTTTATTAAGATATTTATATTGAAATATTTTACCGATAGCTATAATAGGCAGCCTTATCCTTTGTATTTTTATATATGTACAAATTTGTGTTACGCTATAATATATTATTAAATAATTAATATATATATTAAGTTATATTCATTTTAAGAGTGAGCCATTGTATATTTATTGATAATGAAATGGATTGTTGTCAAAAATATAAAGCTATCGTTAGATAAAGAAAATAACACAAAAACCACATAAATAGGTCTAACACACCAGGTAATAGGCAGCGTTTGCAACCTATATGATATATATATCGACCGGGACTACTAACTTTAGTATTATTGTAAGAGAGTACTGCAAGAATGATATTTTTATATAGATTTATCTTTAAATATTCGTATAGTGATAAATAGTACTATAGGCTTTTACGTTCAGTACCTTTATTACGGCTTTATTGCCAACAAAGCAACTGAGATAATAGAATTAAATTGTGAATATATAATATTATAGCAACACATCTTATCATTTCATAGACATTTTTATTTAAAACGCGTTTAGATTTATATTCATTAATCTTTTTATTATCTTATATATTTTAATTTAATTTCTTATATAAATATTTATTACATATCATATAATAATTAAATATATAAATTAATTAATATACTTATTTATTTTGTATTCTAAGTTTTCATTTACTTTTGTGTTCATTCGTGCTATAATTTGAGTATCTCTTAGATATCTTCAATGAATAATATAATATGAATAATGACCACGTATATATTTCCATTTGGTGTGGATAACTCGTCTTTTCGATAAGTAGCTTCTCCTGCGAATTAAATGTCGGAGCAACCATAAAGTTTGGTGTGGTTTATAAATAGCAACATTTTTTTCTCAAAATATTCTTTCGATTGCGGTAAGTGGAGGAGAAGCTTATCTGAAGGAAAGCTTTACGGAAGAGTCAAGACGTTTTTCAAAGTTGATTCGTAGAATACGGCCCTAAGTCTGGTTATATGGAAATTGAGAATTGTGGGTAGTTAAAATAGAAGAAGACGTAATACTAGTTCATCAAAGCCAGACACATATAATCGGGGAAAAGAGGTATAAATATATTTAAGCATTAATAAGAAATGGATATAAGGAAAACATTTGTAGTTGGAGAGCGTGAAGATATTTCATACTAAGTTTAAGATGGATGTCCTTCCTGTGTAATGTAAGACCATAAAGCTACTCAAGCTACTTTAATACCTAGGACTCAGCCTCATCCTCTATAGTTATATAATCATAATTATTAAATTAGTTGATATATAAGCTCGTCAACATGAGATCATATGAAAATTATCCAATCCTACATAAGGTCTTTCATTTGGTGAGATACCGCGATTCAGGAACTCACCTCATAATGGTATTAAATCGTTACTAAATATAGTTAAGTAGTTATCATCCTTTAGCCCAGGTGGCCACAACCATGCCCCCATTATACCAAATAATCCACTCTGCTCATTATTCACTCTGCTATCATAATGCACTACTTTTATATTCTCGTGACTGTCTGCCAATAAATAACTCATCATTATCTCTTACTTCATGATAATTTGAGTATATATTTTACACCTGACTCAATACTACCTATTTCTACTTATCTAGGTATATACTCCAATAGCCGGTTCGTTGATTCCCCAACATACATTATACTCCACTTATACATCTCAGTACTTTTATAACTCACAACTCGATAATATATACTACATCCTTATTCATACTGTGATACCTAATGCCCTCGATGTATTCAACTAACTCATTTTCTATTTAATATTCCTAATTTACCTCATACTTATATTCTTCACATAACTCACATACAACTCATCTTATATACGTATTCATTATCCAACATTATTTTATTAATTTTTCCATCCACTCATAATATATACCTAGCATGCTCATCCAAGATGGTCCATCTGGAACACAATATGTAAATACTATTATAATAGATCTATATTATTTCTAATATTATCCATGAACCATTATAGTTACTCACTTTACCATACAATACACATATATAGGTAACAACATACCCTCTATTGATATAAACTTCTATACCAGCATTCACTAAGATACTTTAGTTCTCTACTATTACACTTACACCTCAACTAGATTTTAATCATTATAACCAGCTAACCTTTACCTGCATTTATCATCAACTTTACCTTTAACTACACTTCATTGCTATTACATCTCAGATATTCCTATATATCATTTTACTATTATCCATAACATATATATACATACCCTAATATTACTTAAACTCTGAACTCATATTGCCTATCCAGTTAGCCCTCACCATCTAACATAACTTCACACTGGAGACTGTCCTAACTCTCCTCACTCACTACCATACCTTACTCTTATCTATGATTTACTTTTTCAAACCCCTACCTATAAATACCCGGTCTCAAACTCATATTACTTAACTAACTCACCCCCATAATCTCCAAAATACTTTACTCGTTCTCAAGATATATCTATACCACACAGATAATACCAAATCATCCGATATATTTATAATAATATACACCCACTAATCCTACATCTCCATTCATCGATCACCCACTGACTCACTATATCCCCACCTCGAATCTATTATATACATAACCCATATACCAAAAAAATTATAAATAACCAAGTAATGAAACATAACATCAACCCTGTAAATTCTCACATCACACAAACAAACCAACAATCACATGACTCAACCATGTAAGCTAGACACAATACGTCACTTAATCGTATATACATTATAGTTAACTGAGGTATACCTAATAGCATGAAAGTCACTTTAACCAACCAGATCAACTATATCACTCCATTATATATTATCTATAACTAATATATCCTGATCCATAAATACTTTATCATATGATATTATACATTATTAACAGTATCACTCAGGTATTATATAATATTATACCCTCAGAGGGAGCATAATCCAGATAGTATAAGTAATTTCTATAAGTGTCGCTAAACCGCATACACGATTAAGTACCTCGACACCTCTAGTATATCTAAGTATTAAAATGAGTATATACAACATCCCGCACCACTTAAGACGTACCAATGATGACGTTCAATCGAAGTAAACTTCTTAAGTTCCCGAAGATACATATGCTCGCAAGGAGCAGATCAACGACTCTGCACAAAAAAATCATAGTAAATAGTTGTAAGGATTCTTTCAATATAGGTAACAAATAAAGAAAAGATTTAAGACTCTGGATAATGATGGGTGAGTATTAGGCTTGAGTCTAGTGTGGAACCAAAAGAAAGTAATTTAGATTAGTGAGTATTAAGCTAAGTCAAGTATCTGATAAGTAGCTATCAGTGTTTAGGATAAGCAAGGGAATAAGGCTAATTAAAGAATTAAGGATATAATAATAAATACGGCAAATGTGGTTTACTAAAACATAATACAAAGTTATAAGTGCTATAGTAATAATAGCTAATTATTAAGGTTATATAGATGATATAGATTTAAATTGCGCTAACAAATTTTGGGCCTACAAAGTTATAATATATAATAGCTATTTTAGGTTAGTATTAGATTATTGCGCACAAATTTGGGCCCCTTATTTTTTAAAAGACCTAGGTATGCTGGAGAGTGTGTAACGTAGTGCTGCAACAAGAATGAGTTTTGGCTTTGAGGGTAAGAGCTATGAGGAGAAGCTGAAGGAGTTAGGAATATTTTCTTTAGAAAGGCTGCCGATTTCTCATAGGGAACATGATACAAGCCTATAAAATATTTACATGCATTGATGATACTGAGACCAATAAATTCTTTATAGTAAGGCACGGACAGGAGATTAGGGTGCACATTAAGAAAATCAGGAAGACGTGTAATCTTGATGTAAGAAAACATTTATTCTGTAATAGTGTTGTGAATTTTTTAATTTTTTTCCCGCAGGAGGTTACTGAGTGTGACTCGCACTGGTTTGGATTGGGTAGGTATATGGATGGTTTGGGCATCATATAGTATATTCTGACGTAGCCAAAGTGGCAGGTTTTTAGATAGCTATTAAAGTAAACTGCATTTTGTAGTTACCGGTATCATAATAAACTTATTAAAGTTTGTATTGTGGTTAGCGTGAAAATTAACTATAGTTTTTGCTTTTGGTAGTAGTTGGCGTATATATTATATTGACCTTTGTTTAGAAAATTGACCGACCTTAGGGTGTGGTATAGATTGTGTATGTTGCATGGGCATGTATTTCATAAATATTTAGTTGACTGGGACAGTCTCGATAGGCCCATGTGTTTTCTAATTGGTTCTTAGTTTCCTTATCTCTATTGGAGGTAATACTACGAACTTTGATAGGAATAGTGAATTTCTGATTGGACAACGATATGATGGTGTTAAAGCAATAAAGAAATGTTTTAGAAGTGTTTAAGCTGTCGAAAATATTCAGCGGAGTTAGATGTTCATTGCTGTTCACATTCATATGAAGTACATCACATTAGAAACTTTATTGCACATCTAATGGAACTATATGCTATTTTAAATTGCCAATGCCGACTACTATTTTGATAGAAAAAATATATAAAAGATTTTCCCAGACACAAAATGGGCAAAACTCTCACGAATGGGCGAAACAAGGTTAGTGGAAAATTTCGATGGATTGTTACTATCTAATGAAATTTTTAAAGCATTGTTGATGCTTAAGAGGAGCTTGAATGGATCAAGATAATAAACCTTTTTCAAAAAACTTAGATCTTTTCAAATCTGCAAGCAAAAACAAAATTTGTTATAAGTTAATTTATTTTTCTTTTATCTTTATTTTCAAACACTCTTCCATTATGTATTACATTATATTCTCCATAATTAGTGACAGCAAATGCTCTTAATTCCTATTGAAAATGTGATGTTTGTTTAAAAGGATTTTCAAGCAAACATCAACGAAACTTTCCTAAAATGAAATTAATAAGGTAAATGATGAAGATAGAAATCCTGATAATGAAAAAAATGATAATGCCTCTTGTGAGAATGTGAGAATCAATTTAAAATGAAAAGATATAGGGCAATTACAATTTATTTTCTTTGTGATTTTTCAAACCAGTTAGTGAGCAAGTTCGCGAATCATAGATCCATACTTTAATCTTTGCAAAGTTACTCATTCCATCAATATATTTCAAAATTTTGCTAATTTTGTAAATAAATTTTATCTGTGCAGTCATATATAGATTGTTAAGGATTTTAGCATTTACCTGACTACATGTCAAGAATAGGGATGTGAAGATCTGATATTTCTTTTTGTGACCGCACTTTAATCAGTTTCGACACAGCTTTCTTACTATTATTTTTCTTTTATTTCAAATTATTCTTTGTAAAGAATACTGGGAAATGTCACCGCTTTATTTAACTGCCTGAATTAATCCATGGGACATTTATTTATAAATGTCACATGGATTAATTCAGGCAGTCGCGATATTCCCAGTATATCTTTTAATAAAGTAACTAATTCAGCTAAAGAAAAATAATAATGAACTATATCAAAAAACCATTTCAAAAGTGTGGTGATTACAAGAGAGTCTCTGAATCTTGATCAATCAAAAATAAACACGATATAGTTGTCTTCTGAATGTCCGTGAAAATATTTCGAGGATATCGATCAGCCTCTCTTCTGTAAATAGGCTTGAAGTGTATTCTCCTTCGTATACAATCGTAACTCTCATCTGACAATATGATATCTCTCAAAAATCTTCGCGGTTTTTGCGTTCTGTAAGTTGGTTCAAAAACATATGTAATAATCTTCTCGTAAATACTTATTGTGTTTTCCTTAGATTACGTTCAATTCTTTTTCAGATTACAATTTCTCGTTGTAATTTAAACTTCTTCACTTCAGTGACTTTCTGATTAGTCAGTTCTTCGCACTATAAAAATAATACTTCAGTATTACCAAAATAAAAGTCTTCTTTTAGACTTAATTTTCCTAAATAACAATTCTTCTTTGAGTGGGTTTTTCTTAAACGCACGCACTCTCTCAGAACATAACTTCAATCCAAAAAAAGAACTCTTCAAAAGACAATTACCACATATTAATGTTTTTCGAATGTATCCAAGATACTTTGGTGTGATGCAGTCCTAACATTCCTTTTCATCAACTAAATTTTAGTAGATAAAATTATTTTGTGTAAAATTAAATTTCACTTATAATAATTCCTAATATTTCCAAATGGTTTTAAATTTAGATATTTCCATTCGTGAAGCTCTAAAATTTCAGAAATATTTTTTCCCAAAAAAATATCAGATCTTTACATCTCTATTCTTGACATGTAGTCAGCGGCCGTATTTTTTATGCCCTTGATTGACTCCAATCTAAACTTATATTTTTGTAGCATTAATGCCCATCTCATTACTCTTTCATTTACATACTTCGTTTTATGCATGTATATTAGAGGCTGATGATCAGTCTGTAATATGAACTCTTTTCCATATAGATAATTATTAAAATTTCGTACACCGAAGATTATTCCCAAACCTTCTTTCTCAAGTGTGGAATACAATTTATCTGTGGTTGAAAGTTTTTTACAGGCGTAAGCTACGGGAAATAAACCGTCTTCATTCTCCTGCATCAATACCGCGCCTATGGCTGTTTCTAATATTATGGAAGTCGGAGTATAGGCTCGTTAATTAACGATTGCTTCAAACTCATGAATGCTCTTTCTTGTGCCATTCCCCAGACTATCATGTTCTGATGTTTGCTTCTCGTAAGGTCAGTTAATGGTGCTGCTACCGCGGAATAATTTGGCACGAAATTTCTGTAAAACCCCGTCAAACCCAGGAATGACCTGATTCCTTTTTTTTGTTTGAGGTCTCTCAGCATCTCTAATCTTCTTTACGTTATCTTCCTGTAGTCCGACTATTCTCTCAGTTAATTTATGACCTAGAAATTCTAAGTCCTTATCTCACACTTCGATGGTCTAAGAGTTGCACCAATAGCTGTTAATCTGCGTAATAATTTTCTTAATTCCAATATGTGTTCATCCCAACCATCTGTATGAACGATAATATCATCTAAATAACTATCTGTATTCTACATTCCTTTCAGTATCTTCCTAACCACCCTAACCAATGTAGCGCCGGCGTTCATTAAACCGAATGCATTTTGATGAATTCATAATGTCCATCAGGAGTTACAAACGCTGTTTTGAGGATGTCTTGGTTCCTGACCGGAATTTGCCAGTATCCTTTGCTTAAATCTATCTTAGAAAAATACTTATCTTTGGCAAATCGGGTGAATATTTCTTCTGTCGCTACCATAGGTTCGGGATCGAACACCGTAATTCAATTTAACTTTCGGTAGTCGGCACATACCCTGTTTGATCTGTGCAGTCATATTTAGATTGTTAAGGATTTTAGCATTTACCTCACTTAAAACATGAACTCCAAAAAAATATTTCTCTACTCTGAAAAGGCTCAAAACATACTTTTTCAATTTACAGAAGAAAACCTAGCAGAACTGGCTTTAGTGAGTGTTCATTATAGCTTCACAATATAAACGAAGGAAGTTATCGATCATTTTGTTGTTAAGAGATCAAAATTAAAATTTTTATATGAATAAAATGATATCTTTTTTTATTATTTTCAAATTAATATTAATAGTTTGCGTATATTTTTATTGAAATTATATATATATAGATTGATCCATATGTTTATGCTTTTATATGTAGATATATATATATATATATATATATATATATATACTCTCTCTCTATATTTCTCTAATAAATATCTTATATATATATAAAAAATGTGTTTCTACTTTTATATATATATATATATATATATATATATATATATATAATCTTAATTTAAAAACCCAAAAAATTTTTTTTTTTAAATATATTTTTTTTTATTATATATATATATATATATATATATATATATATATATATATATATATATATATATATATATATATATATATATATATATATATAATTCATCATCATCATCATCATCAAACACCTTCTCTCCCCAAGACTGGGGGTAAGGTGTGTGACATGTAATGGAAACAGAAAAGTAGTAGAGGTATATGACAAAAGTCGAAAAGAAATCCCAGCCTTACCGCCCCTTTATACCTTTTAGTGAGAGCTCGTCGCAGTCAGAAAATCCACCCTAGATCTTCACGGGACAACGATGGACCCCCACTATGGCATCTCGTCAATGTGGGGTTCATCTCTCGCACCAGGTGGGTCACAACCATACACCCTCACGAAACCCCTCCATTCACTCCTATTATGCACCTTTCTTCTCACCTCTGTCAAACTCACATTTCTCTTCTCCAGGTATTCCTTTACTGACTCAATTCACTTTTTACTCGGTCTTCCTAGCCCACGGTCGAGTCCCCTTTACTCACCACTGCCTCAGCAGCGCCAACCGATTATCATCCATCCTTTCCACATGACCAAACCATCTCAACGTACTTTCATTTATTCTCTCATTTTATCAATTCTTCTCACACCTAACACTCCCTTAAGGTTGTCCATCTGAACACATTGTACTTTAGATCTTTACCTCTAATTCCAGACCAGTCTCACTAATATACTGTACATTAACACAGGTAACAACATACCACCATATATATATATATATATATATATATATATATATATTATATATATATATATATATATATATATATATATATATATATATATATATATATACATAAATATTTTTCATAGCACATAATTCCAGATTTGAATTTAAGGAGTCGGTGTCGGAGTCAGATTCAGGTCAATCAAATTTTCAAAAAGGGTGGAGTCGGAGTCGGTAGTTTTCAAGAGGTTGAAGTCGGAGTCGGTAATTTTGAAGAAGGTGGAGTCTGAGTCGGAGTCTGAGTCGGAGTCGGAAAATGATGAACCGACTCCACAACCCTGCACTCGACCTCACCACAACCTCTCAGCTTTGTTTCAATCGCAGTAAAAAGACAAAATTTACTTTCTTAATGCATTCATTACCTATCTCCTCTTCCCTTTACCATTTATTTCTCTAACATTCCAAGTTTTCATGTTGTCAGACGATAGATACAAGGTCGTTTATGTACACATTATCCCCATCCTTAAACAAAAGAAAACTCCAGAAATCCCCTTACAGACCTACCAATATAACTCCTATCTAAAATCTCAAAAGTATTCTCCTAAAAATTTATATAAACCGATCTTCAATCGGAGAAAATGTGGAAAATTCCAAAAAGATCAGTAAATTTTTAAGTATTCTCTAAATATATATCTGTTAATGACTAGAATAGATGAAAATTGAAGTTATTCTTAACTTATACATGAAATGTAAACATATTTTAAAGTTCAAAACATTAACTTTCGAGACTTTTCAATTGGGTTCGTTTTTCACGTT
>JABUQX010019969.1:2500-19192 GCA_015478945.1 Trachelipus rathkii
TATTTATCTTGCTCTCTTAAGATAAACTTACCGTACTTCCTCTTAGTTTCTCAGATTCTGCGAAGGCAAAGAGCAGCTTACTTGAAAAACCTGCGCCATGAGGCAATCCAGGAGAACAGGATGGTTTAAAGCACTGTACTTTTTGGTGCGCAATCATCAGGGGACGATTGCGAGTTCTATGGGTGACATCAGGCCAAGGACGGGTTTGCATACACAAAACTTCAAAGTTTCTTTATTTTTCCAATGATGTTTTTTTTGTTTTATCCTCAAGATGGTTTGACGTTCCTCTTTTAAAAAAAAGCCATAAAGTTACATTTTTCCAAGCTTTTTTTTTTTTTTTTTTTGTCGAATTAAAAATATTTTACTTATGTTAAAATTATAATGTCAAATAATTTGTTTAAACAATCTCGTATTTATTTCGCCTGAGAATACACTTTTTTATTTAAAGAATATTTGTTTATTCCAATTATAATTATTTTGTATTGTCAACGAAATTAGTCAAGAAATAACAATGTTGTTTATTTCTTCTTTATCTATTTAATTACTTTAAATATGAAAATCTATGTATACTAACAAGATGTTCTGAATTTTACTTTTTAATAAATATAAACTTTAGATTTATTTTTTTCCTTCTCCTCATAAAACTGACTTAAACTTTAAATCAAAGTTTACAATCATTTCTCCAACTTTTGGCAGCTTTTTTCCTATCTTTTATTTCTTCTTTCATATTTTACAATTTTCTCTATTCTATTTTTTCGAAAATGCTCTGCTATTCTAACGTCTGTAGTCCTCCATTAACCTCTATACTCTTTCCTGTAATTCTTGATTCATGCCATCGTACTTTTTTCTAACCCCTTACCGAGATAATGCATCATTTAGTCTATGTTTTGCCTCTTATCTCCGTTTTTTTATTATTAGCTCTTGCTTCTATCTTGTAGACCGAGGAGAGATGCCCGTTCCAAAGGTTGAACATCCGAAAAGGATTTTGTGGTTGAGTCAAGGTCAAAAGACTTTTTTATATCTTTTACTTTAATGTAACAAGTATAAGAGCTGATCTTCCTATTGAAAACATGAATTCAAGCTCTATCCTGCGTCTTAACTCGCTCTGCCTCTATCATTTAAGGATATATGCCTGAATTATTGCTCTCTCTGCCTCTTTCCATACCTTTAACATCACGTTCTTTCTGTACTCTATCCCAATCTTGTTGAGTCTTCCCTCCACATTTAGCCTTGTCTCTTTCTTTAATTCTCCTTCTATTTTAACCTCCTGCTTCAATATTTAAATCTGTCTAATCTTAGCTGTTCATCTTAACTCTATCTTTTAGCTCCGTGTCTAGTCTTTAGCCTCCATTCTAGTTTAGCTCTGATACTCTTTTACCTTTCGCTTCTATCTCTAAACCTACCTCCATCTTCCTTTGCTCTATTTCTTAACCTTCGTCCGGCTACCTGTCAGTATCCTTAACTGGCTCTATTTTCAGAATACTGACCAACTCTTTATTTTTAAGCTTTTGACTTCAAAGGTTTTCCGTCCATCTTTAACCTCTGCGTTTATTTCATTTTACCTTCTTCTTGCATCTATTCTCAAATTCTGCCTATCTCTGCCTCTGTTTCTACCTTGCCTCAATCTTACTCTGTCTCTATTTTTAACTCTGCCTCTTTCTTAATTTACATCTGTCTTTTTTTTTACTCTGCCATAAAGTATTCTCCTATTGCTCTACTTATAAATCTACTCTGTCTTACCGTTGCCTTGCGTGTATCTCAGTCGTGTAATATTATTTCACTACAATCTTAGTTCTGACGAAAATATATCAGCAGAAGTCCCGAACGTAAAATATTATCCAATTTAGATATATAGTATATACTATATTATAATACTATAGTATATATATATATACTATATATATATATTATATTATATAATAATGTATAACTATAATATAAATATATATATATAATATATATATATAATATATAAATATATATATAATATATATATATATATATATATATATACATATATTTATAATAAGTATATATATATATATAAATATATATATATATATATATATATATATATATATATATATATATTATATTATAGAGAGAGAGAGAGAGAGGAGAGAGAGAGGAGAAGAGAAGACGAGAGAGAGGAGAGAGAGAGAGAGACGAGAAGAGAGAGAGGCATAGACAGAGACTAGAGACAGGAGCAGAGAGAGAGAGAGCAGAGAGAGAGAGAGAGAGAGAGAGAGAGAGAGAGAGAGAGAGAGAGAGAGAGAGAGAGAGAGAGAGAGAGAGAGAGAGAGAGAGAGAGAGAGAGAGAGAGAGATGAATGTGGGTGTGAGACTTACTATTCGCAAGGCTTTGAATATCGTTTATCGCCCACAGTAAAAGATTCACCGAAGTCCCAAAGAGCAGAGGACGTAAAATCAAAGAGAATTGGTAAGAAGATCTCCATTAGAGCTTTCTTTGCGAAACCCATACTGACGTCAGAGATAAGATTAGAGATTTAAAATGTTTACAAGTCTTCCTTTAGAGGATAGATTTGAATAATTTGGAAAGAATTGCAAAGGTTAAAGAGATTGAATGAAAATTATAGGGTAGAAAGGGTCCCCCCTCTTTTCGGCACAGGACGAATGAATTCACTCTTTCTGTAGGAATGAAAGGTCGAAGTGAAGAGGCAGAGGCGAAGCGGTTTACCAATACACGGTGCAACCTCGGAAGAACAAATTTTAAAATCACAGAAGGGATATTATCAAGACTATTAGCCTAAATAGTGCTAAGTTCAGAGAGAGCAGAAATAAAACTTTAAAAGTAATTAAAATATTAGGCATTAATGAGTTAGAGAGGAAGTAATTACAATATTAGTCATTAATGAGTTAGAAAGGGATGGAGATGGATGAATAGTTCCGAAATTTTTCGGAGGGGAAGTAGAGACAAAGTTTGAGCGAAAGGGTTAATCTTCAGGACAGGGGAAACTAAATGGAAGTTATGCCGCCGAAAGAAACTAAAAGAAGGAAAGAGCAGGAAGCAAGGTTAGAATTGACATTTTTTTTTAAAAAATGTCAAATTAGAGAGCTAGGTAAAGGAATTAGAAAGATTATTACATTTTTTACCGAGAAATAAATTTTTATTGTTACGGAAAATAAATTTTGGACGAATCTGAGATGAAATTTAAATTGTATGAGATTGTGGTTTCCTTTGCAGACGACTGTAATTTCTGAAGGAAGCCTTTCCGGCTTATGACATGAGAACGAGTAGGATTAAACCAAGGTTTGTTTGTTTAAGTTCAAGGGAAAGAATTTGAAATGTACGTCTCTATGCGAAAGAAAATTATCTCCGTTTTGTTCTGTACACTCTGAGGGAACCCTTCTGCCAAGGAATAATTACACTGGTCAGTAAATTTAAAATTAAATTTCGGAACAGAAACACAAGTAGAACTTAAACCAATTTTTTTATGCTGAATCTGAAAATCGAATCACATTTTCTCCAACATGCTCAGATTTTTAGTTGCAACCCTTCAAAAATATCAAGAATATTTGTAATTTTATGTTCTCAATGTTATGCGAGGTATGACAGTATAGCCATAATAATTACTTTTCACATGATTCTTTTAATTAAATATTATTTCAGAATTAAAAAATATATTAAGTATATTCCTGTATTATTTCAGAGGTTAAAAACATTAATTTTGTACCTTAATTTTCCTGAAATTAGTGTCTATCTAACCTGAAAAATTACTTTCTGCTTTTTTTTTGTACTGAGAAATCGTCTCTTTTCAAAACCATAATAATTGTATTGTCAAACAGACAAAATCTGACTTTTCCATTCGTCGTCTGAAATTTCTTTTGTCCAAGATTTTATTTCGGTATATGGAACCCGTATTCAGGACATAACTCACTTAATTTCAGTTTCATCTTCATCAAGAATGATTCCAGTAAAGTTGGGGTATGAAAACAAATCTTGAAGAACTTACTTTTAACATTCTTCAGGTTGTATCTGAAGTAAGCACCAAAATAAAGTTGTTTCAAATCTGCATCCTACAACTTTTGTATGTTTTCAACCCAGCTTAATTATTATATTACTATATATATCATATATATAATAATATACTACAATATATAGTACTATATATATATATATATATATATATATTATATATTATATACTTTATATATATATAATATTATATATTATGATATATATATATTACAATATACTACTATATATATATTACCTTTATATAATATCTATTCTCAATCAAATAATATATATATTTATATAGATATCTGATTATATATATATACTATATATATATATATATAGATATATATCATTCTCAATAAAATATATATATAATATATGAATATATATAAATGAAATATCACCTGTATATATATATATTTATATATAGTATATATAGGTACAAGTATATACATATATATCATAGTATATATAATATATATAATAAAGAAGAAATATATATATATATATATATATATATATATAGTATATATATATATAATAATAAAATATATATATATATATATAGTAATATATATATATATAGGTTGTAAGTGATTATTCTTTTTCTAATAATTTTTTTCTCTTGAATTTATTTTGCTTTGCTTAGGGTATTTATAAACAAGGAAAATTTATTTCCCTAAATTTAACGAGTCTATATTTCTTTCGGTAACTGCCAAACGTACTATGCTTATAAAAAGTACGATTTCATCTTTCATCTTTTTAATCATTTAACTCTCTTGATCTCTCTGCTCACAATTTGATCTTAAATTAATTGTTAGTATCGGAATGAACTACAAGCCAGGTCGATTCATTACCTCCTCTCCACTTATAAAATTAGGATTAGCAAAGCAATTTCAGTGATGAAATTTAATTTATTGGATTATGAGGAAATTTCAAGAAATCCGTCTAATGTTTTCCTAAACTTTTAGTAGCTAGTGCGGCATATTTACTGAACCACAAATAACCAATGTTTAAGTCCTAGAAACTGGAGGAATCGATGAGAAGAATTGAAAATCATTCCTGGTGTGCATTCCGTAATGTGGTCAGGGATTTTTAGGAAATTATAAAGATCCATATTTAATAATAATGCACCTAGATAAAAATGCTAATTGATTGTTATAAAAAAAAATTGGCGTTGCCGTATGTCCATTAAAGGTGCATTATGACATCATCGCATGGTTGAAACTTTTTTCGAGAGAATTTAGAGGATGTAAGTGAAGAACATGGCGAAAGATTTCACCAGGATATTCAGACAATGGAAAGGCGATACTAGGTACGTTTGGATAGTTCTATGATTATGTGTGGTTTTTGATAAGAGAACCAAATCAATTCATAAGAGAAAAGGAAGATCCGCAAAGCACTTTTAAATGGAAAGTAAGCTTGGTTTTCGCATATAAAAGCATTGACATATTTTGGAGATATTAGTATACATGTTATCAAGTAAAAAAGCCCTTTTAATTAAGTTTCTTTTCGTAAATTTGAACCTTTCAAATAAAAAATTATAGTAAGCACCTACAGTGTAGACCCATTAACAAACCTTAAAAATGCCAAAACATAAATATTGCACTAATTCTCAAAGGAAAAATTTAAGGTCATTTCTGTGTTCAGCGTCCAAAAATATAGAAGATTCAATAATAAATTAAAACGAAACATTTTTTGGTGTTACATGGTGTAATTCATCATGGAGCCTAGAGGAAAGATCTTAGCAGTGATTTAACCTGTGGTGAGTGAACGCGGTTCGAAAAACATCAGATATTGTGCAAATATTTCCATACTCTAAGGGGTTCTCAGACACCCTTGAATGTTCTGAAACCTTAAAATCAAGTTCTTCATGTAGGGAAAGACATCTTTCTCGAGCCATTATATGTTAATAGCCAAATTTCATCTCAGACACCGACACCAGCTCCGGTGCTGTGCACCACTTCATGAGACTTTTCAGTTTCCGACTTCTTCTTACTCTATTTTCATTCTTCTTTCTGCTTCTTCTCTTATGCTGCCCAGGTATTTCTTATTTTTTCTTTAAAGCTTGGATTCAACCTGAGGGGAACGGGGTCCCAGACACCTTTAAGGGTTCTGAAACCCCGGAATCAAGTTCTCCATGTTCATTAACATAGGGAAAGACACCCTAGTCGATCTAATATACGTTTGTATACAGGTTTCAACTCAAACTCCGGAGAACAGCTCAGGTGTTGATCTCCGCTCAATAGCCTTCTCAAGCTCCGGGCTCTTCTCTAACTCCAGGTCTACGCTGAGGTCTGTCGGGTATTTATTTTCCATCTAGCAATGGCCATATCCAAGTTGAAAAACTCAACTTCCACTTGCAGGAGGCGTAGCGTTGCGAAACTTCAGCTCCGCTACGGTGACACTGCCAGCCATGCATGTTCCAGGTTTGGAAGCCATCCGATAATTATTTCTCCGTCAAGCATGAAAGGAATATATATATTGAATATATATATTATTATATATATAATATATATATATATATATATATTAATAATAATTTATATATATACTATTAATTAAAATAAAAAATATATTAATATAATAAATATACATATTAAAGGTATATACTTAATATATATTATATATATATATATTAATTATTTTATTAAGTTAATATATATATATATATAATATATATATAATATAATATTATATATTATATATGTAATATATATATATATATCTTATTTAATAATATATATATGTTAATATAATATTTATATATAGTATATATATATATATTTAAATTAAATAATAATAAATAATAGATGATAATAATAATTTAAATAATTAAATAATAATAAACAATAATGATAATAATAAAATAATAATAAAATAATAAATAATAATAATAAATAATAATAATTAATGAATATATAATAATAATTAATAATAATAATTATATAATAATAATAATAATAATTTAAAATAATAATAATAATAATAATAATAGACCGAAAGAAAAGAGGAAAGGGAAAAACTGAACTAAAGATTGATGATGAGATGTAACTCCGTGCAAATATTATACCGAAAAGAAAATCTTGTTATCATCAACTAGCTCGGCATTATTTAAATAACAAATTCGTTTCCGTATTCTTACAGCCTATTCCATAGTCCTCCATAAGAGATAACACAGAGGAGTCACGTGTTCGAGGTGTCCTCTTTAAGGAAAGTTTCAGCCTCGTCGGAGTATTTCAGAGGGGAGCAGGTTCAATACAAATTTGCCTCATTTGTGGGTGTGGAGAGGTATAACACAAGCGCGAACGTATTATGATTAATTAAAGTATCACTATTATGAAACAAATAAAAAAAATTTAGGCGGCTAGAAGTATCTAGGGGTACCAAAATAAGAATAAATAAATTTTAATAAAAAAAATGTAATAGTTGTATATTAATAATATATAATATCTAACTATAATAATATACTATCATATATATAGATTATTATATAAATTATAAATATTATATAGCGGTATTATTATATTATAATACAACATATCAATATATTAATAATCGATATATATATGAGTTAGTAATAAATATACCTTATAGATGTCAAAATAAAAATCGCTATATACTGTTTATATTATTATTTTTATTATTATATTATTAGTAATTTTTTTATATTACCAAAATTGATGTGCTTTCACTGGTCTCTTCATTGGTTTCCTCTTTGACGTTTAATTAGAAACACTCATCTATGATTGGTTATCCTTAAGTTTCCATCTTATTACTACAAATCGTAGGCGTCTTTTTTATGTAATGACAGTCTGTTATTTCATTTCCTGGTAAATGTTTTCCTTCATTGTAAAAAAAGGTTCATCCCTTGTTATCTATCATAGTTATCCCTTCAAATTTTTCTTGAGGATTTTCTTTTCTATTTCTATTTCTATTTCTACTTTCTACTATACTACTGGTGCTACGTGGTGCGTGACTGGGGGTCTACGTTATCTACTTTCTGTGCTTCTATATATCTTTTCTATTTCCTATTTCTATTTCTACTTTTTCTAATTTCAGCACAGCGGAGACGAATTAATTTCGAAAAATAAAGGAGAAAAGGTTGTCTGAAATTTTTAAATAGATGCCATTCGGATGAGGCTTTTGATATGTACGAACATGTTAGTTGTCTAGTAAAGTTAAAGCAATTCCCTCCCCTAAAATAATTGATAAACTAACTTGGAATTCCGAAAAACAAAAATATACTTGTCAACACTTCCAAATTAGCTTCAAAATACAATTATAATAAATATGATATATATAATGAATAAAAGATATTATAATATTATACTATATATATACTATACTGAGATATTAATATTATTATATAATCTTTTATATAGTGCTATTAGCTATTACCTCTATAATTAAATAATAACTATAATATCTATATAATTATATTAATATTCAATATATATATATACTATTAGTATATATTATATATATATCCCTACTTAATATAATATAATATCCATCAAATATCCATAACAAAAAGGTCAAATTAAGGTCTTACTCAAATTTTTGTGACGATAATTTAAAAATGCTAGTTACCCTTCTACACTGATAGCCAGCCCAGTCACTCAACTCAGGATGTCTCAGGATCGTAACTAACCCAATTGCTAAACATTTTCTAGTATGCTCTGCTGCTTAGTAATATGTTGTGAACCTATCTCTGCGATACCACATTATATCCAGGATCTACAAGTATCACGTAACTGAACAAGAAGAATTAATAGTATAGTATATATATAATAAATATATATATATGTTTTATTTACGTTTAGTTGTTATATTAAGATTAGGGTATATATATATATTAGGATATAGTTATATATATATTAAAAGGATTAACCATATATTATTTAGTGAATAAAATTATAAAAATAAATTCTCTGCTAAAATAAATATATAGATTCATATATAAAGAATGCGGTTACTATTGTAAGAACTTCCTGTCAGTTTTTTGATTTATTTTTTTTTTTTTTTTTTTTTTAATATATTTCTCAAGTATATGATCCTAACAGTCATATAGGGAGTGACGAGACATGATTCAAATAGTATCAAATTGAGATAATCCATTATTTGTCAGTTATATATATTATAAGCATTTAGTAAAATTAATATAATCTATTAATTATTATTACTATATATCAAGAGAATTTTTGTAGTACTGTTGTACTATTTTTGTAGTGTATTTTTGTGTAGTTTAAAATAATGCAGTGAAGGGTAGAGATGGTATATATAATACGATTTTATTTACGAGTATACAATGCATTTAATCCATTATCGCTGAGTTATCTATTATTATCATCTGATAGCAATATATTTACAATACTGAATTGCAGATTTGAGAGGTGTAAAGAAGCAGTCATTTGTAGGCTTGCGTGGTTGAGATTACGTTATTGAGGTGGTGGAAGGTATAGAGCGGTTATATGTAACAAAATAAACTGTAGAATATGTATTGAACTGTAGTATAGTTTTGTATTGTGTTTTAAAGTAATGTATTTTATATCATATAATTAGCAAAAGAACATTATCTAATGAGATTGTAGTATGTAGTGTAATCAGAAGAAAAACATAGCAAGCCCCGAGAGAGTGTTGGATAATGTAGTGTAGTATAATATATTTTGAAAAAATAGTACTTTAAGAATATGTGAAATATGATGGCATTATTTACAGTAGGGCATAGTAAAACATAACATGTCCAAAAAGCGGATGTCGTTGTGTAGTAAAGCATTACGTAGAAGTGAAAAATAGCATAGCCTACGAGATTGAAGATAGATGTAGTGAATAATAATAATATTTTGAATAAAGTAGCACTATAGGAAAACAAAATTGGATGATATCATGTAGTATATATAGTTAGTGCAGAAATATGGTATAGCCCAAGATAATGATGAGTTTCATAGTGCAATATATTTTGTATAAGTAGTGCTTTTAGAGTACAATGAAATTTAACAGCGGTCGTTGACATCACATGCCGAAGGCAGTGACCCCACTGATATAATTATATATATTATATATAATATATAGTATAGTTATATAAGTAAAAATATATATTATATAATATATATTATAATATATATATATTATATATATATATATAGATAGTATAATATTTATATATATATAATATATAATTTTTTTTGATTTGGAGGTCATTAGTTCAAGATAAGGTAACGAACATCACAAACAGAAGAAATCAAAGAAATCTAGAGCAAGTGCTAAAAAAAATAATGAAAAATGAAATATTTAAAATTACGTTCAAGTAAGAAGAATGCTGTTAAGAAAAATTTAATTAACGTTTCTGCATATTTAATTTTCGAGATCTAAAAGATGAAAAAAAAATAATAACATTCAAAGTTTTATGTGAAGCAATAAAACTTTGTAAAGTAGTTCTTTTAAAAGAAACTTTTAATATAAAGTAAAATAAGATCTTTTCTACTTGAACACAATCACATGACACAAAATAAGTTAGTCACTCTCGTAATTATCGTGTCTTCTCATATGCAGCTGTAATTTGAGAGCAAATGATTTGAAACAAAGTTGCAGCTGGTGCGTGCTCTGGCAAATGCATTCGAACATGCCCGAACGAACCAAATAATAGAACTATCAAGCTTCTTGTTATTCTATACACGTTTCTCTCTGCAAACCAATTGAGTTGATTTAGCAATTCTGGAAATATATTGATCCTTTATTTTTTTCTTGAATCAAACACCATATATATATTATAATATTATATATATATAATATATAAATAATATATTATATAGTATATGTATAATATATATATATATATTATAATAGTATAATTATATATATATGTCTAATTATAATATAATATACATGTATTTAATATATATATTATATAGTATAAAGTACATTAAAATCCACGATCGTAAGAACCATTATCTGTTTTTTACACAATGGTAGTTTTGAATTTTTTTAAATATATGTGCTACTATTAGTGATATCGAAAATGAATTTCAGTGGTAACGGACATGATTTAATAATATATAGGACCAGTTGAAACGTTTATTACGGATGCGTAACTTTTATAATTTTTTTTTTTTTAAGACAAGGCACACCATCAAGAGGTAAAGCCGCAAGATGGCAAGGAGTTCGGGGTTCTTCTGGCCTTTCCCGGGGTGAAACGAACGGTGGTTAGGACTATTTTCCTCCCTCCGGAGGGTCTCCGGAACCTTCTAGCGTCTTTGGTAGATTTGGTGTCGCGGGTCCCTCCGCCTCGGCCTAGCGGGGTTGAACAGGACTCCTGTCCCTCTTGTCCCTTCGTGCTCAAAGCCCATAATTTTATTTTTTTTATTTTTTTTATTTTTGTTTATACTATTCTATAAGTCTTTAAATCCCTGATCAAATATTGTTAATGGTTGTTTCTGTAGTTGTGCGTCTTTATCGAGTATTTGCTATTTTTAAAACAATATTTGTAACATAATGTGGCTTTTTAAAATTATCGTAAAAATACCTTTCGAACTTTGAAATCATTATATTCCGTTACACTGAATTCCATTGTTGGGTATCAATAAATAGTAGCAATATATTTAAAAAAAACAAAAAAAATCAAACTGACCCAAGCGTAAAAAAACAGAAAAGGGGCATATAGTATATATATATATAAATATATAGTATAGTATTATATTTATAGTAATATATTATTATATATATAAGTATACTATTAATATATATATTATATAATATATATATTATATAAAAGTATATATAGTGATTGGGTATAAGTTGCACAGAGGGGCTTCACCCCTGATTTTTTATAAAAATCTCAGGATATATTGAGCTCTAAAAAAATATTAATATGAAGTGAAAAAAAAAGCAAACGTGGAGTCTCTTTAGGAAAAACATTTACAGCCTTTCAATAGTTTTTTAAACTGCCACGACCTTTTCATTTTGATCAATATCTCAGGTTATGGGTCTCTTTTTCAGGCCATCTAGTAGGTTTGAGATGCTTTGTTAGTACATCAAGAGAATAATATATGTATTATCTTAACAAAATTCTTATCTACTAACCTGAACTGTGATGCCTAAAACGAGCACGGAGGCCGTTCTTGTGATGTTTAAGCCTATGGGAAAAATTTACCTTGGTTTACCTTCAAATTTTTTTTCCTTAGTGACTTAATCACTTTTTCGTTTTTTTAATCTTCATTATTATTTTCTTTTTAGAGTAATCCTGTGATTTCTAAAAAAAAAAAAAAAAAATTTTTTTGGTATTTTTCTTAATAAAAGAAGTTTCTTCTTTTTTTTGTCTAAAAATAAAAGTACATTTAGATGGTGTAATTTCGTCAGAATTAGAATCAAGGTCTTTTTGTGTGAAGACTGTTTAAGTTGAATTACAAGATTTGGACTTTTGATTCCGTTAGAAGCTTGTACGAGAATGTGACGCACTTTCTCAATGTAACTGGAAGGGGTCTCAACTTCTAAAACTTTTCAAGTGATCCTGAGAAGGATCGTTCTGGTGCTTCAGTAAAGGAGCTTTGGGAGATGTGTGATCGCAGTAATGGTGATTAGTAGTTTCGGGAATTGATTAGTCTGCTGGCATTTTCCTGGAGGTTGGTAGCTGTGGAGCAAACGAATGAGGGATCTCATGACGGGGCACCTCTGGGGGGATTGTCCGGACCCAGTTTGACACCTGGATGTTTGGAGATATGCCTAGTGAATCGAATTTCGGCTGGATATTAATGCAAAGGGATACTCTATAGTGTAGGAGATTGAAGTAAAGCATAAGTGTTACTGCATGGTCTATGAAGTAAGGTGAGGAGGACCTGTCCAGTAGGGGTAGGCTTGGGAAGCTCTGACGATGTTAATTGTTGTTTGTTGATTGTTTAACTCACCTTGAATTTAAAAACACGTTGTTTCTTTATACTTTTTCATAAAAATTTAACTCAACCTTCCGTCTCATGTGACTGAGTCAGAAATTGACATAAAGCAAATGATGATATTATATAAGTTGAATAACTAGGAATGGCTGTGGAAAGGGTACTATCTTCCATTAAGGAATGGGTAATTCTTCTTCCACAAAGATTTACAGTCAGAGAACTCCATACAACGTCCCGACTCACCCTAGGTAGACTGTGGATGTGCCGTTATGTGAAAATTCATCTGCCTGGAACTCTACGTGCGATTTACCCTTGTACACACGCACTTTATATCTTTACCGTAGAGGGCGAAATTTATATAGCTACAAGTGGCAAGAACAGGTCCTCCTAGTTGGTTAGGCTTGGTTTGCTGGTTCCTTAATTGGCGCCCAGTCAAAAAGGTGTAGCTATAAGATGTTATTTTTCTTCTGTAACCTCATTACGGGGAGGAAGTTTGGGGTGAACTGAAAACTCAATGTGCGGGAATAGGTCACGGTACTAGCGCTATAGGGGTTGTAACGGAAAAGGGAGAGTAACCTTATACAGATATTTAATGGACGAGTGAATGGAATTGTCAAAAAATTAAAAAAAGTTGATAAACTGCGATAAAGAAGGTGAATTGAAAACACGTGAAAGTTAATATGAAAAATGAGGGGAAAGACTGAAGGGTTGAAGATTACTAATGTTGCAATCTGAATGCCGAATGCACAATCAAATGCACATACTATCTTGCTTTGTGCTGGACGGGATTTCATGAGGTCCCTAGTATTGGTTCTTATGCTATGTATCCTGCTCAGGTTGTAGTAAACAAGTTCTATTTTAACCTATCAATTACCTTTAACATAACTTCAGGCTTATTAATATTGAATCAATTGTTCAATTAGTATATTTAAAATTTGCAATATTTGATATTTATATATATAACTAATTATATATAGAGGTATGCTATAAATTATATATATAATATATTATATAATGAAGTATATATTTCTTAATTTTGCAAGGAAATAAAATTAAATTAATATTATTTCTTATATTTTGCATTGTCAAATAAAGGATATTATATATCCGTACTCAGTTGTCTATAAATATTTAAAAAAATATATATATATATTACTTATATATATATATAATTATATAATATAGTATTATATATATATATAGTATATTATTAAATTATATATATATATATTATATTATATATTATATATAGGCTTCGCTTTTAAGTGTCGTTAATATTTTAAGGCATAACTCAAGGGTACAAAAGTTGACTGCATAGTAACCATAAACGCTAGTCAAGTTGTTTGAAGTCATGAATTTGTAAAGTAATATACGAGTACACGGAAAATATTTTAGGAATGTTGTTTTCGATGCCCTCCCAAGAGTTTTTTTGTTGAGGTGTGGAGCTCAAATAAATAAATAAAAGAGTTTAAAACTTACTTTCACATCATCTTTTATCCTCTTTCATTGAAGTTTCTTTTGTATCTTTGTTGTGTTATCATTTAAACTTTTTAATAAGGAAATATGTTCAATTGCTTAGAGAAGGATCATTTAGGTATATGATTCTTTTTCAAATGTTTTCAAGGCGTTGTTTGTGTTGAATTTGTGGAATCTTTTGATCTAAAGATGGTTTTTTTAAAATAAACTCATTTATGAAGCATATATAAGTAATATGCTATATAATATATATATATTTATATATTATTTAATTACAGTTTATCGAAATAGTTTTATCCAGATAGCTTATATATATATATACCTATATATAATTATATATATATATTATAATATAGATACAATATATAGATATAGTATATATATTGTACATATATTACTGTAATTATTTATATAATATGAAGTTGCTACTTCAACGATCAAAATGCAACTGACAAGCCATATCTTGAATAACGACTATGTCCTACAGTTTAAAATAATTACATTGTCGGACCTGTAAAATTTAGGGTGTGGGAAATTAGTACAATACAAAGTTGCTGTATTTTTTTATTTTAAAAAGTATATATATAGGGAAAAGATATACAGTTTTTCAATCTATAGAACAGTGTTGAAGAAAATTGTACAAAATTAAATATTAAATTTTTTTTATTATTTAGTTTTAATTAAACAATAATTATGAAAATTAAAATTTGTTAAATGATTACACGGCAATAGTAGGGGGCTCTGAGCCGACGGGGAACAGAGGGTGGACGGTTTCCTATACCCCGTAGGGGAGGGTCGGAGGAAACCGCCCGCTGACACGTCAAATATTCTAGAGCCGGGGGTTCCGGAACCTCTCCCGGAGGGGGGTGAAATATGTCCTACCCGTCGTTCCCGAAGGGCGAAGAGACCCGACTTCTGCATCTTTGCGGTTTATACCCTATGGGTTTCCTTTTAGTTAAAAAAAAAAAAAAAATTAAATGACCGGAGTCGTAAAACTAATCAGTCTATAATATTTTGAATCATTGTCGTTCACAATCTTATTGGATTGATTAGGATCATATACCGAAATATATTAAAAATAAAAAATATCAATACTTAGGAAAATGATAAAAAAATAAAACATGATCTATTAGTATAAGTATAATATTATTAATATTATATATATATATTATATATGATATAATATGAATATATATAATATATATATAGGTTATGGATGATATATATATATTATAGTTATATATTATAGTAATAAGTTAAATTATTTCTTACTTTTCTGTTCAGAGCTTTTTTGTACATTAACTAGAACATATTTTGCTTCCTTTAAAAGTTTAACAATTTTTCCTCAATATGATTTTAATTTACCCTTAGTTTTTTAGTTTTTCTTTTGGAACAGAAAATTTGTGACTTCAAACAAACCTATATACGATATATTATATATATATTATAGAATTAGTATATATATAATATATAGTAATTATAGCTGGTGGATGCTTGGTATCTATATCCTGTTAGACTGCTATGACGTATGGACGAGTCATTTTATTGCACGCTATGAATATTAGAGTGAATGGGCTGTATGTTTATGGATTTGTCCTGTTTGAGATTGTTGGAGTATGCGTAGCTAGAGAAGATCTGTATGTTCGGTATATTATATGATGTATATATATATTATACTGAACGATTGGCTATTCTTTCTTATATATACTATATTATATATTAATATATATATATATATATATATATATAGTATATTTTCTAGTAATGATCTTATGAATAAAACTAAGAAAGGCATTATATGATTCGAGGGAAAAATCAGAAATAAGAGATGGACCTTTATTAAACCAGGGAACAATAAAATTTTTTACTTTTGTAAGTTGTGTCTCAAGAAACTTAAAGAAACACTATTTTTAATATCCAAGGAAAAAATTCTGAATAAGTATATTATATTTTTAAATTATAATTTGTGAAGTTTTCATAAAGTGATTTGTCGTACTTTTATATTATTCTTAAATGAGATTATTTTTTCATTTTCAAAATTTATTTTTCTTTGTAGTTAAAATTATTTTTTCAGTGGACATTTATTGAGTTAAATAAGCACTAAAAAAACCATATTACTAAATTACACGGCATGGCGGATGTATGCATGCCGGACGCTCGCTGAAGGCTCTTCTCCAAATGCGCCTGCTCGCGCGAGCTGTGCCGTGTAACAGCGCAAGCAAGTTGCATATGTATATAATGTATAATTTAATAATAACTATAGGAATTACCGTGCTATAGATTAAACTTTGATTACATAGTCTTTTTAAATTTAATGGGAAGTTGAAAATTGTATCTGTCGAACGTA
>JABUQX010019970.1:0-2500 GCA_015478945.1 Trachelipus rathkii
CGGTATTACTTCGTTCAGTTCAGGAATTGAACCGTTTCGCATTTATCATTGAAACGCTTTCGCGTTTCGTGCGCCTTCAATAATAATAATAATAATAATAATAATAATAATAATAATAATAATAATAATATTAATAATAATAATAATAATAACAATAATAATAATATAATAATAATAATAATAGTAATAATAATAATAATAATAATAATAATAATAATAATAATAATAATAATAATAATAATAATAATAATAATAATAATAATAATAATAATAATAATAATAATAATAATAATAATAATAATAATAATAATAATAATAATAATAATTGTTATATTGGTATTCATAACATCAAACCCCTATTATCATTGACTTTTAAATTCTAAGAGAAATTATGAGAGCTAAAGAAAATTATTAATGACTGCTATAGGAATCGTCACCATTCGTCGTAGAATATGACCTAACGAGGGTAGGAATGTCCTCGTTAGTATTTAGATAATAAGAAGCTTCTGATATTTCTACGAAACGACCCAATGGTGATTGACTCCTGTACATTTTTAGGGAGATTATTCCACAATTCTATGCCCTTATATGAGATGGCCCTCCGCGATTTCGTTAGGGTGAATTTTGCTTTGTCTAAGGTATGGGAATTTGTGCTACGGAGATTGTTTGTTCTTAAAGTTTGGTTTTGTACAAGTATGTTAGTCAAAAGATCATTTGCAGTTCCATTTGTGAATTTAAAGATGTGACTACTTACTGTTAGGGTATAAATATCATTAAGTTTTAGTATAGACAAATTTTTGAATAGTGGGGTTGTGTGTTCACGGTAGTTTCGGGGCCCTGATATTACACGAATTATTTTTTTTTGCATAACGATTAGAGGTTGTAGCAGGTATTCACTTGCACAACCCCAAACTGAAAGACAGTAGAGTAGGTGAGGATAAACAAGACTATAGTAAAGGTTTTTTAAAATATATTTTGGAACAAAATTCCTTATCTTAAGGAATGCATAGTTAGCATAGGATAATTTGCTTATGAGACTATTTATGTGTTCTTTGAAAGAAAGCTTGTCATCAAGGATAACACCTAATAACTTGGCAGACGATAGCCGATTTATAGTTATATTTTTTGCTCTTACATTTAGTTGAACAGGGTTCTTTTGATTTGTTATTACTAGGTAATTTGTTTTTTGTAGATTTAGGGAGAGTCTGTTTGCCTCTACCCATGTTATAATGTTTTTTAATTCATTATTTACTTTGTCGTTAAGTGTGTTTATATTACGGTCTGATATTAAGATTGCAGTGTCGTCAGCATATTGAGAGTGTATTGAACTGTGACAATTTTGAAAGTCATTAGTATATATATTAAAGAATAGAGGCCCCAGTATGGAGCCCTGAGGGACACCGTGGGAAATTGAGGCAAGTGAGGATGATGTGTCTCCTAAATGAACGTATTGTGTTCGGTCAGATAAGTAAGACTGAAACCATTGTAGTGGACCATTAGTGATACCAAGTCTCTCTAATTTGCTTAAGAGTAATAATATAATAATAATAATAATAATAATAATAATAATAATAATAATAATAATAATAATAATATAATAATAATAATAATAATAATAATAATAATAATAATAATAATAATAATAATAATAATAATAATAATAATAATAATAATAATAATAATAATAATAATAATAAAATTATGGTAGGGTTATGTATACTGAAAGATTGAGTTTTCTCTGACTCAAAGTTTTAGGTTAAATTTTTACAACTTAGTTTAAATTTTTAAAATCTATGATAATATAAATTTCAATATATTTTAAAGAAAGGTTAAGCATTGTAATTTTAAAATAACGTTCCTTTTTTGAAGTAAAGTGTAATTTAATATATATTTATATATATATATATATATATATATATATATATATATATATATATATATATATATATATATATATATATATATATATATATATATATAACTCATACTAACTCACTATATATATATATATATATATATATATATATATATATATATATATATATATATAGCCTATATATATATATATATATATATATATATATATATGTATATATGTTTATCCTACTAGAATATACATCTATACATATATATATATATATATATATAAATATATATATATATATATATATATATATATATATATATATATATATATAAATTCGCGGACAAAATTAATGCAACACTTGCATTTATGGCAAAATGACACTGCAAATGGGTTATAATGCGTTTAAAGTTCTTTTGTTACATAATGCAGAAAATTATTTAACTATCGAAGTATGTAACAGTATGTAACATTAGTATGTAACAACAGAACGTTACACGCAATACAACCACTTTGTAGTGTCATTTTGCAATAAATGCAATTGATGCATTAGTTTTGTTCGCGAGTTTATATATTAAGAGATTTTTTCTCATTTTCAATTATTTTACCGAGTAGTTAAATTATTGTTTCATTAGA
>JABUQX010019970.1:7500-25810 GCA_015478945.1 Trachelipus rathkii
AAACGGTCCAAGAATTGAACCCTGGGGTACGCCAGTTGATGTTTGAAGTGTGATTGAATTCGTTTCATTTAGTTTAACGTATTGAGATCTCTCCTTTAAGTAGCTTTTAAACCATTGTAAGTTTGTCCCCTCAAAGCCCATTTTGTTCATTTTACTTAATAGTATGTCATGATCAATCATGTCAAAAGCTTTAGTGAAATCTAATAATAATAGCAGGGAGGAGTCTTTATTTTCTATATTTCTGTAAAGTTTTTCGGTTAAGCAAATGAGTGCATCAGAAGTTGAGCGTCCTTTTCTAAATCCAAATTGTGAATCGCTGAGAATATTGTTGGAATTAAAATATATTGTTAACTGATTGAATATTATCTTCTCAAATATTTTGCTAATCGTATTTGTAATAGCTATTGGTTTTTTAGGTATTGGGATCACTTTTGCTGTCTTGAAAATATTTGGAAAAATTCCTACCAAAAAGGATTCATTGAACAAGTGCTGCTTTAAAGGTGTGGCTATTATGTCAGTAGAGAGTTTAATAATAATAATAATAATAATAATAATAATAATAATAATAATAATAATAATAATAATAATAATAATAATAATAAAAATAATAATAATAATAATAATAATAATAATAATAATAATAATAATAATAATAACAATTATTTACTACTACTACTACTACTGCTACTACTACTGCTACTACTACTACTACTACTACTACTACTACTACTACTACTACTAATAATAATAATAATAATAATAATAATAATAATAATAATAATAATAATAATAATAATAATAATAATAATAATAATAATAATAATAATTAATAATAATATACAAAGAATAGAAACCTCAAAATAAATTTGAGTTGAGTTACAGTAGTTAAAGATGATTTTTTTTATGAGTAAAATAAAGCAGCTCAACTAACCTGATTTAAACCTAACAATGTATAACAGAACCACAAGTGTAAAAAGTGTTCTTTAAGGTATTTGGGTAAAAAAATTACTTGACCTAGTAAGACTTTGTATTAAATATGCACAACACTGCCAAAGGTGTATAAAGGTCGCTTCTTCTTAAAAAAAATCCCATTACTTAACAAAAAAAATGTTTGGTGGTTATATTTTAAATCCAAATTATTTACAGTTTCTTTATAAACTATCGCTTTATGGTATGCATCCCATATCTTCTTACTGTTTGGCAAAGTTATTGTCACTATTAAGGGGAGGCTTCAATTTTTGCTTCGGGCTGAGACCAATTTTCACCCTGCCTAAAAATGGACATATAATTCTTATTTTTAAGGCAATTTTGATGTTTAAAACGTCGCTTTCGAATGTTTTTCTCTGTCTGTAGTCATTGCTTTGGTATTTTCATTTTTGAAAACCTATAAATACATTGAATTTCGGTTTTATACAAACAGTGAAAGACTTTAATTATAAATATCATCATGATAACTATCAATCATTTCCTCAGACTGCTGAAAGGCTACCTTCAGTTTTAAATTAGCACGATTAGGAGCTAAATTTTGGTTATTAAAGTGATTTTATTAATTTCATGCAAAAGGGGAGCTGTAATAATCTTCAATCTTCAATCTCGAAAATAAATAAATTAGTTCCAGCTTCTGACAGGAAAGAAAATGTTGGATACCATCTTCAGTCAGAATGGAAGAAGTAATAGATCCAATTTCAGCTTAGAGAAAAGGAATACCAGCTTCACTCCTGAAAGGAAAAAAATGAATATCAATTCCAGTTCGAGAGAAAAATTTGAGTATTCCAGTTCGAAAGAAAAATTTGAGTATTCCAGTTCGAAAGAAAAATTTGAGTATTCCAGTTCGAAAGAAAAATTTGAGAATTTCAGTTCGAAAGAAAAATTTGAGTATTCCAGTTCAAAAGAAAAATTTGACCATTCCAGTTCGAAAGAAAAATTTGAGTATTCCAGTTCGAAAGAAAAATTTGAGTATTCCAGTTCGAAAGAAAAATTTGAGTATTCCAGTTTTAGTTTAGAAAAAAGAAATGAATATTAGCTTCATTCCGAAAGGAAAAATTTAATACTGACTTTTGTCCAGAGAAGAAAAAAATGAGTACCAGCCTCAGTTCTCAGAGTAAAAAATAAATAAAAGCCACAGCCCGGATGAAAAAATAAATACCAGATTCAGTCCCAAAAGGAAAAAGTAAGTTTCTAACTTCAGTCTGGAAAGAGAGTTCCAACTTTAATTTCTGGAAAGGAAAAAACGAGTGTTAAATTCAGTTCTAAAATGAAAAACTTGAGTACCAGTTTCAGTGTCAGAAGGAAAATAAAAGAATGACAGCTTTAGTCCGAAAGGAAAATGTGATTTTCATCTTCAGCCTAGACTGAAAATAAGGAGTTCTAACTTCAATCTGGAAAGAGCCGAAAAAAATTAATTACCAACTTTAAGTCTGCAAAGAAAAACGTGGGTCCCAAATATAAGTTCAACCAGAAAAAGAAAAAAAGAAAAGAAAATTAGTTTCTATTCTAAAAGTTAAAAAAAAGAATACCAGATACAGTTTTAAGAGCTAAATATGAGTACCTTTAGTCCAGAATGGTAAAATGAGAACTAGTATCAGTTGTAGACCAGAGATCAAAGATTTTCCATCCCAGTAGATAGCCAATACTTAATTGATTCTAAAACTCATATTCCAATTACTAGTTTATTTGTAGAGAGATAGTAAGAAGTTAATTCAAGTCTACTTCCTATTACTTTCTTATATTAATTCCTCTACGATGTGATTAGATTCTTAGCGTTGCGATTGATCAGTTGCTTTATATGTTAGTGATTTCATTAAATTCTATGTCTGTGATATATTCTTCTAATGTAAATCGTCGTATGTCTTCTGGCAGGTTATTATATGTACGAATTCGTTTGATATATTATGAAAGCCAAATCACTAGTTATTAAAGTTTAGGTATATCTTGGTAAACTAACATGCATGTTGATGAACATCTAAAAATGCGCTTATTTAATAGTACTATTTGTTAGTATGTTGTTGTTTTGCGGATTAGAAGTGCCTATTTAACGAAAAACAGATTATCAGAAGCTTTATAATTGAAATATTAGCATAATTAATCTTTAAAACAAAAGATTCTCATTTGCATATATATAGGCGCTATCGATAGAGATGAATATATGAGATCGACTTTAAAAATACGATACATTTATTCAATTTCTTCGCAATACCTTACACAAAACTGATTTTTCAATTCCAAATTATAAACAGCAATAAGCTCTCAGTTTTATACACAATATCATACATCCTCCTTTATAGATATTACAGGATAATCTTTTTTCATTGCTTTATATTAATATCCCAAGTCATCTATCTTTTTGAGTATTACATGAGTATTTGCTTATTAGTAATATCCAATCCAGTATAGATCTTTTATTTTGTGTTATACCTTTATATTGTCATGAAAGACACCACCCAAACCTAATGTCTATTATTAAGTACTATCTCATAACAGTTATTCTTACTGTATACATTATTTAGAAGCAAACTACAGAAACGATCTGATCCTTTCATCAATTGAACTAAACAATGTAGGTCGATTATTTCCTTCTATCTTACTTTCCTAGTTTATTTGAATTTATTGTATCTCATGTTTCCAACGCTCTTTTACGTCAAACATTAATACCAAGTTGTTTAATATATAGTGATAACTGAATATAGAGACATGAATCAAGTAGACTAGTATCTTATGGGATTTTTCTTGCTAGAGAACTGATTTTCTGAAACTTATTTAACCAGTACATTCCACCAAACTTAGATCTAGTCTATTCGTTATGATGAGGATTATTGTTTCCAGTATTAGCACGAATACTTATATTGCTAAATTTATCTAGATGAATAAAGAGCAGTTATTCACGACTTACTATTAATAATTTAAAGAAATATAAAAATAAATAATAATAATATTCATAGCGTATATAATATTGTCAAAATTAGCAATTTTATTCATTTGAAACGTTTATCTACAGAGTGGATTATTATGTATATATAGCATAATAAAAGATATAGAATATAAGATATATTAAGAGTATATCTAATAGACATAAGAATAATAGAATAGATAATATAGTGACATTTTATCCTCATAAATTTCAATAAATATTATTTAATGTAAATTCCGACTGTACTTAGATGCATTAGATCAGAATAGTAGTCTAGCGAGAGACAGGAATAATATTATTTGAGGAGTAAGGATAGGTAGATAGTGGTATATTACGATAGAGATAGTAAGCATGAAACTGAAATTAGAGAGAGATGATATAGCCGAGCGAAATATAGACAATATGACTCCAAATAACGCTATAATAAGATATTCTAAATAAAAGGATGAAAAAGATATATTGGACGTTATCATATATATATGAATAGTAGTTACCGTTGCGGATATAAATATTAATTATTGATTAAATGAATCATAAAACCTTACAAAAAAATAAAAGCATAATAATTTGATGGTAGCAGAAATGAAACATCTTTCTTCGTATAGAATAAGGATAGTAGAGATAAACTATACAGAAGCAAGTCAAGACTTCAAGAAGATTTTAGAGAGAAAACCAAAAGTAAAGAGAAAAGCTGAGAGAAGCGAGAAATCTAAAAAAAGTTAATCGTTATTAAATTTTCACTACCCTTATTGAGTATCCTTCATTTTTCTTATCGTATCAAAACGTTAAATCGCATCTAATTGTTTATGTTCTATAAATTAAGGTTTCAATTTTAGAGTTAGACTCTGAGTTATCTATTTATTAATATCTATAAGATAAAATATTCGATATTATTACTATAATGTTTAACATTATTTTAAGTTATTATTTAATTTAGACACTATTATAGATTAAGTTTATTTCAACATTACAATAATAACTTATCATACAGGAAATCATGCTAAAAATGAAATCCGATATATTATGGAAAGAGATGACGAATTAATAAGAGGAATAAAGACGTAGAATTTAAAAAAAAGAAAGAATTCAAAGAGAAAAGACTTCGAGGGCTAACTTTAAAAAATCCACATCCCATTGATAAAACATAACTAACTAAATTTTTTGTTTAAATATTAAATAAGAATTTAGTATTTTATTTTTGTCTATTGTTGGTTTTTGTTTCAAATTAAAAAATAGGACTAAAATAAGAGAAAAATAATTCCGAAAGTTTGTAGAGGTGTAGACATAATATAAAACTCAAGTTAGTATTACATGTAGGTAACTATACTTATGTGTTCTTATTCTTTTTTTTATTATTTTACATATGTTATTATATTTAAGATTGTATGTCAAAACAAAAACTTAAACAAGGAAAAGAATAAATGAAATTGATTTTATATTAATATCTAAATTAAAATCAACAAATATTAAGAATATTTAATTATTTTTATCTACATCTCAAACCGATAAAGCTACATCACATTAGAATTTTTAGATAATATTAAATAGAAAAATAAATAGATAGAAAGTATTAAATGGTTACAAAATATTCTACTAATCTTATATCTTCTTTTTACTTTTTACTTTTTATTTTTTAATTTTCTATTTTAACATTAGCAAAATTATTCGGAATAAACTTATTAAATTCTTAAATATTATTCCTCTATATTGGATTATATCAAAAGAAATAAGATTAGGAAGGGTCATAAAATTTATAAAACCATTTAGATTATATGCCCTAATATCTCAGACTCGTTTGAAACCATAGCAATCCTTTTTATTTATAAACTTATCTAGTGGTACAACTATGTATGTGTATATGAGATAACTTTTCCTACTATTATTTTTTTCCTTATTTAATTTTTTGAGCAATCTTCACTAATAGGTAAATAGAGATAAGAGAAAACGATATAATTAGGCGAGGAAAGTGATATTAAGACGTAATAATAATGTAGTATAAGAGTGCACATTAAAGATAAGCATAAGAAGAATTTGCTAAAGCAGTAAACATAGATAAGGTTATTTAATTAAAAAAAAATATGAAAATAAACAAAAACATAAATCATACAAAATATACAATAGAATTACACCAATTCGATAGTTAGTTAGTAATTATTGCTTAATATTATATTTATAAAATATATCCACTTAAATATAAATATAATTTTATATTTAAGAATATAGCAAAAATTTTTTTTTATCTATTCTATTTTTCTATCTTGTTTACCATTTTACTCTCCAACCTTAATTTCTTGTTACTTTATTCTTCTTCTTATTTACCCTTTCTTCTTTATTTTTATTTTTCTTTTTAAAATTATCTAGTGGTAAGTAATCTCTGGTTACTTTTCATCTTCCATATTCAGCTACTTCTATCTTTTTTTTATTTTTTGCCCTATAGGGTAAAATTACTTGTTTCTCTTCAATTACTCAAATACTCAAAAATTTAATACCTTCTTTTATCTAAATTTTTCATATATAAGGAAAATCTTCCATATAATTACATAACCTACGATATTACACAATATTATCTATCTATTTTCCTCTATTGAATACCTTCTTTTACCTTTATTATTATACTTATATCATTATTATATATCTATCCTAGTTAGGCTTTTGGTATCGGGCTAAAATTTGTTACCTTATACTTTCTCTATACCAACTCTCCCTCGCTCTACTTTTATTAAGCCTTCGAAGATACATCGCACTTACCTTATACTATTTTTATACTTATTATTATTATATTACTAATTATCATATCTTATATATATATAATAAAATACTTATATATATATAATAATTATATATTATTTAATATATATATACTATATAATATAATTATAATTTAATTAGTTTATTATATATTTTTGATATTATTTTAAATATACTTATATATATTCTTATTCTTATAATAATATATATAATGTATGCTTTTTATATTATATAATATACTTTATTAAAAGAGCAATAGACATATTACGTGAATATATAATTAATCTCACTATAACCTCACTTTCAAGAAGACGTATGGACTCTTATTGAAGATTCTTCAAAGATTCTCCTTCAAAGATTCTTCTTCAAAGATTCTTCCAACCTTATTCAATTTGAAATAAATGCTCGATACTATATTTATTTTATATATTAGTGAAAAAAAATAATAATAATTAATTAATTAAAATACATGATAAAATAAAAATCCTTTTTTTTTCTAAATGCTTTGTTTTTATAATAAAGAGTTAAATCTAATTTACATATTTATTTTTTTTATGTTGTTTTTCATTGTAGTTTTTATTTTTGGGGTTTTTTTGCGTCTTATCGTATTTATTTGGCATTAATTTTTAGAGGTTATGTTTGGATGTGCCATATATTTTATAACCTAATTTAATCTATATATTATATAGTAATTATATATATTAGATATATATACATATATATATACATATATATACACTTATAATATATATATTATATGTATATATACTATAGTATATATATTACTAGCTTATAATTACCTCATTTCAATTAATATATACTTATAATCTTACTTAATTATATATAATTATACATATAATACTTTCTGAGGTGCAATCAACATTCTATAAATTAGTACATAAGAACTATTCATGTGCAAACATTAGTGAATAAAAGCATTCGAATAGATTTAAAATATTTAAGTATATATATAATATAATACCTATATTTATTATTATATATATATATTTCTTCTATATTTATATATTATATATTATTATATACAATTATAATATATATTATTATTTATATATTATTATATACTCTTCTTATATATATTATTTATATATCTAAATTTACATTACTATATTATATACTTTGTTATCAACCAAATTTAGAGAACTTTTTCCTATCATTACTGTCAACATTTTCGTAAAATGGTGGACAATTAAAATCCATGCATGGAGTAGTCATCGTAACTCTCTGGAGTTATTCCACTTCCATTTAATGTTATCATTATAAAGTGGTATTTTATGTTGTACACCATGCATATGCAACTGCGAGGTTCGGGATTGAAACTAAAAAGTATTATATTCTATAATATATTATATTTTGAATTGTACTACTTTTTAACCAAAGATATAAATCTCATTCTTTTCTTATATTTGATTTCGTTGTCTCTATTTTATATATCTAATATCTTTTATTTTATTTATTTATTTCATATTACAATTATTATTACTTTAATAATTAGTAATATAATAATATTAATTTAATATGTTAATTAATATATATATAAAATTAATATTAATAATATAAGTTAAATGTATTATTCGCTCTAGACTTATTTAACATAATATATTATTAATTTTTAGTCATATATATTTTAGTTATATATTAATTTTATGAATGTAATCTCTTATTATATAGTTATGTTTTATGTATATTATTTTGTTTTTGGGTTTTTATCTATATATTCTGAGTATAGATCCTAACATGATGCAAAACAAACATTAAAAAGAGGACAATAATATTATGACATTGTAAATTATTTGATGAGTATTAAGTTCATCAGTACTTTAATTCTATTTTCTTTTTTTTAACTAAGAGGTTCCTATTGCATTTATCCCGGGAAAGACGTGTTAAGTATCTATTTCCCCCCCTTTCTCGGAGAGTTTCTTCAAGAGAATCTTTCTTCGGTCTTTTTGGTATATTGGGTGCGCGGTCCTCTCGCCTCCTAGTTGATTTATGAAAACTCTTCCCTCCTCTCTTGTCTCTCCTAGTCTCTCCGTTAGCGTATCGAGCCATCTATATAAATTTCTAATTTATTTTTTGTTTTTACATTTATGAATAAGCTTAAATATCTTATTTATTTATTGTTAATTGTTTAAATATTTTACTATAATGGAGTCAAACATAATTATTTGAAAATTATTTGAAAATTGATTTCAATATTTAAACTTTTTTTTTGTTAGTTTCTTTTATTTTCTTTAATCTATTGTTAGATAAAGCTTTATTATGCTGTTTACAACTATGTAATTGAATTTTCCTGTAAGTGACTAGTTACTTTTTACTGAGATTAATATTCATTTAGAATATAATTATTTCAATCATGTTTCTTAACTTAGTTTAAATTTTTTAAATTAAAATTATTTAATAAATACTTATCGAACATTTGCACATTAGTTCGTTCAATTCGAAATAATATTTTCATAATTAGTATACCATATACTAGCAATATGATAAATAAAAAAAACATATAAAAAACAAAACTGATGGGTCATTTAATATCAATATAACAGGGTGTCTATAATATATATATATATAATATTATTAATATATTATTATCTTTATTTAATTATAATTACTTATTTATTTAGATATATTCATAAAATAAGTATTAATATTCAATTTATATATATATAAATTATATATATAGAAAGTTTATAGATATATTACATTCATAATTGTATATATATATATATATATAAATTAATTAGATGCATGTGTGTTGGGTGGGTAATAAGCAAAAATAAACACCAGTCCACGAAAAAGCAATATGTAGATAGTGGGTATTAGCCCTGCACAAGTAGAAATTTTCAAACATTTTCATTCTAATCGTGTCTATGTGAAGTCGCTTTTCCGAATCTACAAATTTAATATTCATTTTTTACATTTTATAATTTTTATTTTTCAAAAGAAGAAAAAGATATGATGTTAAAAATTTGTAACTCTTCAATTCTTATTTACAAAATGGAAATATTAAATATAATTTGATTTACCTACGTCTTCAAACTGTGACGTAAGCAATCTGATCGTCACTTCTCTTATAGATATTATTTTACTAACCACCAGAACCATTGGCTCTGAAAACCTGGTCAGACCGCATAGGTTTTAAAATTAATAGATTTCTTCAATGATATTAATGATTGCATTTGGAGAATATTCAAAGTTTATCATTTATCAAAAAAAATTCTTTTAATCACTCTACTGTATAGATTCCAGAAACTTTCTTATGCCCTTTTTCCGTTCAACCGTCGAATATATATATATATTAATAATTATATCATATATATAATATAAGATATAGTATATGATAATATATATTATATAATAGTAATACTAAAAATTAATAATATATATATATATATATATATAAAATATAGAAATTATATATATATTTATAATTATAACTAAGATGTATATTTCATAAATACTTCGTAGTAATTCAACGTCTATCGGGTAAGTATTTTTTCCATTTGTCAAATTCATATCGCTAACTGTATTAAAAATAAACTTTGACAAAAAACAAAATAATACTTATTGGTCAAAATAAATCTGCATTGTAATGAAAAATACTTAACCTAAAATATAAAAAAAGTTAAATTACCTGGACTACGTAGTCAAAGAACTACTTAGTTTCTCGAGGTTACGTTAAATATAAAGTTTACTATTATATAATTTAATTTCACTTTCCAATCTAAAATAAACTACAAAAAAAAATAGAAAAATATATGAAAATTAGTTCAAACTCTTTTCACTAGCGCGGCCTTCTACATTTTTGTGATAACGAACTAGAAAAAACGTTGGAATTCCAATCTAGAAGGAATTTAGAGCAAAATTTATATATAAATATAATATTATATATATATATATATATATATATATATATATATTATATATATAATATATTTATATAATATAATATATATATATATATATATAAATATATATAAAATAATTAATTATAATATATTTATTAAGATGTACTGATAGTAGTATCGGCAGTATCGGCCATTTCTTGGTATCGTATTTGTTAAAATGCCGATACGCGATATTACTTTGGGTGAAAAATCTGAAAAGTTTAGATTAATATAATAAATTCTATTTCGATCATATAGCTATATACCTAGTATGTTTTTTTCTTCGGGACTTCTTTAACTTAGATTTAGCGTTTCTCTGACCATTGATATATAATTTTATCCCATTTTTTGAAATTGCACATATTATAATTTATACAGATTAGCTTCCAATTTTTTTAGTTATAAAATTTTTTTTTTCTTTTTGTACCAATTTCGTGAGTTTGTGTGAGTGCGCGAGTGTTTTTAAACTTTCTGATTAATTTCATAATTTAATATTTATGTTAATGGGTATAATTTTTAAAATTAAGTTAAAATTTTAAGCTTTTCAGCGTGGCGAAAATTTTTGTAGCCAAATTGATGTTGTTTCGTCTTTTTTTTTTTTGTATTCTTTTTTTTTTGACTGGATATGTCCTAGTAAACATAAAACCTTACCTATAACACGTCTCGATGAATTCGAATCTCCTAACTGATGTTTGGTAGCTTAACATCTTCTCTTCTACTTCTAACGTCTCCTAACATAACAGTTTTCATGCCTTTCTGATTACCTTACTACTTTCACGAGACTGTCATATTCTCATCCAAATAGAGGTCTCTATTTAGGATTTAGTACCACACAATGAAGGATTGTTTCTCTCATATACTTGATTTAGGTGGGGAGGAAGCCGAATATCATTCACAACACTGGAGCAACTAATTAAAAACACACACACATTCATGATCGTCCCAACCAATTCTTGATAAACACTGACATAGTTTCAAAACCTACCCTTCTCCTAATAATATAAATACACACCCTCGCTCAATCATAATCAACCACAACCTTATATCTTTAATTTTAATACTTTCTCCCAACAGCCTGCCCTATGCGGTTTTTTTCGGACTTTGAATCGGCCTGATTGGGGGCAATTGTTCTCTAGCAACTATACACTAAGATTCTGGTGTGAACTGCTTTGATCTGAAGACGCTTCACTTCCCGTAAAAGTGGGTTCACGTGATTGGATGAGCAGTTCTTCTCTTCGATAAATCTTTTTCCCTCAAAACCATGTTCGATCGTGCTCGTTCTCTAGCCATCAGCCTACAGCATGCGTATTGAGTGGAAATTTCTCTTCCCTTCGCTCTTGTCTATTTCATCCCTGACAATCATTGCAGGAACTAGAGATCAAGCGACTTTTCATTAACAAATGCGCTGACTCTCTTGCTCTTACTGACAATTTCTGGCTCTTGCCAAAAACATCTCTAACCCTTTTGTAAATCGCTCTGACTATTGCTCTATGTTCTGGTCTAATACTACAACATGAAAAGGTCACTGCTCCTATTTTCTCTAAAGTCTCCTTTCGATTCGTGTCATCCTCTTCCTCCTCTTCCCCCAGGTCTATAGTCTTTATTGTGATTTCAATTGATCGGTGCATGTCCTGAAATCATAACGTAAGGAAGGCGGGGGCCCGGAATGCTTCTTCCCATTTTTATAAGGGAGTTTGCTCATCTGACCACCCTCGTCAACTATATTTCTTGCCCCAATACTAGCCTTCCTTCAAGCGTCTTGAGCGCGCATGTCAACCATCGAAAATGAAGCCCTCTGACTTCTAGAGCCAATAGCGCCTAGACTGTACTGATCTAATTTGGAAATCCTTTCTCAATCTTATTCTAGACATCGGAATTCTCATTCCTTCTTTCCGATTCAAGTACGTCGTGCTTCCGCACTCGAGTTCACTAGCGATTAATTTCCTATTATAACATGATTATGTTTCCTCTATTAGGAACTAATGTGAGCTTTACAATAAAGCATCTGACCGGATATGGAGGTGTATGGGCTCTACAACTCCCTCCTTTGGTTCCTTTCTTTTGACTACTATGTTAGCTTCTTTCAATGCTCATATGCTAGTTGATGGCGAACTTCTCTTTTTATTTAGTCAATAGTGGGTTTTCTCAGGTTCTTCATATCTCTACTATATTCTGCTTTCATTATGATATCTTCTCAAATCTGCACATCTAACTAATCCACTCATATGAGATGAATCGACCTTCATTCTTTCCAGTATTCAGATTCTGCCCTTCTTACATTCTAAAATTGCTCTGCTTAATTTTTTCGATTACCTTGTTGATGCGCCATAGATTCAGGTGGGTCGTCTCAACCTTGAAATATTAGTTCTCTAAAACAATTCTACAAATTCCTTCTAAACACCTAATTTCCTATTCTTCGACGGTCTTCGCTCTCCTGTTGACAATATAAACAATCCTTTAAAATAACAAAATTGTCTTTGAAAGTATAGATATTAAAGTTGCTAGGTGAGCTCAAGGAAACTGGGAATTCTGTTTAGGACTGCGAGACCTTTTTTCATCTATCTAGCTACTCCAGTATACAAGGTTTCAAACACCCTTTATATGGAGTAACTTGCTCCATATCCTGTTGGTTCTGGTTTATTCCGGCTTGGATAGGTAAAAGTCAAAGGCCAAAAGGCTTATAAACTATCCCTTACTTTTTTTATTTAAACTGATCCTCTATCTTTGCGCGCGATGTTGGTGCTTCTTATATCTTTTATAGGTACCGTAGGGCCAAGTGCTCGAGGGAACTCCACTGCTACCACACCTTTACGAACCCCCGTAGCACAAAGGTGTGTGTTGACATGGTTTTTGTTTGATATTTAACTCCACGATAGTTCGCTGCGGTGTTCCATTCTTTTCCTCCATCTCTGTTCTGTGGAATCCTCCATCTTCTCTTTCCTGCCTAGTTTCATCTGTCAAACTTTAGAGCCTGCGATCTGTTCCATCTGATTGCGTATTTGGTGACGACTGGAAAAAAATAAAATAATAAAAAGTTAATAGGAATTTTTAAGCTAGCTGAACACACAAGAATGCTCTCCAAGTTTCAACCTTCTAGAATCAATTTAATAGCATACCGAGAGATGCTCGCGTGAAAAAAAGATTCAATAGTGAAGCTCCTTATACGGAACCCGCAACAGCCACTGAATAATTAGTATTGTGTTTTTCACAAATAAACCTCACTGAAGATGAAGAGTTGATTATTAGACTTTGACAGTATGGTCGAAATGCATTTGACATCTCACTTCACTCTCAAAGGAACAACATAAGGAACCATGAAAATACTGAAGAGACATCATCGAGAGAAAAGATCATTCAAATTTGCCATTCTGTGAAAGAGATATGAAGCTCAACGAAACATAGAGATGCTGCCTACAGAAAGAAAATCCTTTCATAGTGGTGGCATAAATGGGCAAAGGTTTCATTATGATCAGTGATTGCAAAAAATAATTACACTTCCCATCACGAGAGCGACTATTTTAGTGGTAGGGGGAATGTAAACACCCAAAAAGGAACAGGCTTTCGCCAGATACTGTAAAGTTTTTGCACCACTATTTGAGAAATTTGAATTTGCCGTTATTAAAATGATATTTAACTTGAAATATATATATTATTTAATTTAGCAAAGATTAATTTTTTATTTTGCTTTTCATCTGATTAATTATTCTTTATATTTTATTCTTTATATTGTAGCATTAAAGAATCTTCTGGTAAATTAACATCGTTTAAAATATGGAACTATAACTAAAACTTTGTTAAAAATTTCTGGAGTCACGAAATGGAATTATTTTGAATAAACAGTAAAACATTAAAATTATTAATATATATTTGCATTTATATATATAATATATACTATTTTTATTTTAATCTAAATTATTCATGACAGTAGCTAATATAAAACAAAGTAGATTTAGGTAAATTTTAATTTTTTTGAACCTGATCTTCTGTGTTGGTTTGGTGTTTGAAATTAGTCAAACTTATTATGTGTATTATATATATATAAAGTAATGTATAAATATATTAATTTTTTTTCAATTTTAAATATAGAGTAGTAGGTATCGGTATAGGTATCGGAATATGCCTCTTTTCTGGTATCGTACCCTAATATATATATATATTATATATATATATATATAATATATATATATTATATATATATATAATAAGATATATTATTTATAAATAGGTAATCTTAATGTCATCGTGAGCGATATATAAATATATATCAATATTAGTTCCTAGAGTTTGGTAAATAATAATAATATAGTATATATATTATAATTTTATAAAATAATATATATATAATCCAAGAATATATCTATATATATAGGCTCGATGTATAATCAAACGGAGCTCGTCGATGCACGTAAGTGGGCACGTATACGAAATTCTTGGCTATCCATTTCGGTAACTTGAATATAAATTACCAGAGTTCAGTTGCAATGATATGCGATTGTAAATAGATATATATATATATATACTATATAAAATATACTATATATACATAATATATTATATATATATATAATAATATATATAATTATTATATAATAATAGTATATAATATCAATATAAACATATATATATATATACTATTCTCTATTCTGATATAATTGAAGATTTTTTTTTGTGGAAGCTCGTAAGAGAAAAGTCACTTCTTCATTGATTATCTACACAACTGAAA
This sequence comes from Trachelipus rathkii, assembly GCA_015478945.1. Lineage (NCBI taxonomy): Eukaryota > Metazoa > Arthropoda > Malacostraca > Isopoda > Trachelipodidae > Trachelipus > Trachelipus rathkii. The sequence continues at coordinate 22,781 of JABUQX010019970.1, forward strand.
GTATGAACTTATTTTTATCAATAGCCATGACAATGGCTATTGATAAAAATAATTCATACCATATTTGAAGAAATTAAATTTTCAATTAAAAAAAAAAATTCTGCATATTTGGAAAACAAATCTTTGTGGCTTGTGCCAGTCTTCTTTACAAGAACCTTTATAGTTTCAAAAAGAAATTTGAGACAGCAGATACGAAAGAGAAATTTTGAAAGATGCAGCAACTTTGCTTGGGAATTAATAACATCAGTCAACTCTAGGGATGCTCAGAGATCTGAAGGTTAACCTCGACTTTCTCTAAGGATTATTTGATGAATCAACTTTTGGCACTTATAAAAGAGAATAGTGAGGGAATATCAGGATCACAAAGAAAGTAAAATACATAAAAAAAAACTTAACAAGAATTATTTTACTTCAATGAGTGTTGCAGAATTATTTAAATTTACAATTACTACTAAGAAATGACGAAACAATGTCTCTTTTGAATAAGCTAACTTTAAAATATTTATGTGCAACCGTTTAACTTTAAAATTTAACTCGCACATACCACAACTTGACTACATCGTAACCACAAAAAAGTAGCTAAGTTGTGGATGGTCATAAATTTAGGTGGAAATATATATGGAAAAACTTATGGAGATATATATATATATGGAAAAACTTAGTGTAACTCAGACGGACCACAGGTTTGCAATGTCATCTAAACAAACTTCAGTTTGATGTTACTCTGTAGTAAAGTTGTAATACGTTGTAAGGGAGATCTAAGTCTCCTCTCATAATTCTTAAAAGCTATATTTTGTTAATTTAGTGGCAAACATATGCACAAAACCCGCCACATTGTTCAGCTCAAGATTTTGCTATATTAGTGTTTATTTTTATTAATTCTTAACTTTTTAAGTGCTTAACTTATCAAACCAGATGTCTTTTAAAATTATGGGTAGGCATCTCTGGCAAGAGTAAAGAGGAGCTGCATCTCAAAAAGAAATCTTCCGTCAATATTCACGAAGAAGTATGAAACTGTGCTTGAAGCTTCATTAAACAGCGCGTAGAGGATATAGGGGGACTGTTTGATGTATAGGACCTAGATATATCCATTATCCATATATATTTCTATGGAGATTTCTTATATATTTCTTAGCAAGCAGCTGGATTTGTCTTTTGAATCTGGACTCATTCCTTCACTATTTTCGTGTCTTAGGGTCCATTCTATGCGATCGTTTAAATCACGGAGCTTCTGAAAACTCGGAAAAATCAGTTGTATGAATCGTTGCTCTATTCAACTGGTGATTGCAAGGCATCAGAAGCGCAGCGTTTAAAGCGCTCGTAATGAAAGGCTTTAGTAGAATCAACTCCCCACCATCCATTCTTCAACCAGGCAAAAAAAAAAAAAAAAGTTTTATGAAATTTTTTTAAAATTGACGACGAAAGTCAAAACTTTTGGCGACAAAATGTCATTCCTTTAATAATAGACAACGAAAATAACTTAAAAACATTAAACAAAAAAAAAGTTTCTTAAATTTTTTGCCAAAAAAAAAAAAAATATTCTTTTCCAAGAAGGTTTTCTCATTACTCTAAAAAGTTAATTTTTGGAGGAGTGCGGACTCATGAATTTGAGGAAGAAAAAACTTTAATACTTGAAGTAGAAAACTTGACAAAGTAAAAAAAAAAAATTCTTTGAGGGAAAATGATTAATGAATGTTCTTTTCAATCATGTTTTTTTTATATATTTAAAGAGTTGATAGAATTTTTTTTATAACATTGTCTTATCTTTTATTATTATTATTATTATTATTATTATTATTATTATTATTATTATTATTATTATTATTATTATTATTATTATTATTTATTATATATTATTATTATTATGATTATTATTTATTATATTATATATATCATATATATATATATATATAGTATATATAATATATAATATATATATATATAATAGTATATATATAGTATACCTATAAAATATATTCCTTAGTATTCATAATAATATATATATAATATAATAATATAATTATAAATATAACTCTTATATAATGTTTAACTTTATATATATACTATTTATAATATATTTATGAATACATAATATGTATTATATATAGTATATATATATATATATATATATAAAGTATATATATAGTATATACTATGTCCCTCATAATATATATTATTCATATAATATATATTAAATATACCTAAGTTATGAAAAATATATATAATAATATATATATATATATATACCCTATAAATATAAGGTTCCCCCTCCAAGATATATATATATATATATACTATTTTTATATACTATATACTATATATAATATTTTTGATAAATATATATATTTATATATATTTATATATATATATTATTTATAGTATGACTATTTATTATGATCGAAACTCACTAAAATTGCATGGGTTGACGGACCAGGGGGCCCCGTAAGGTGCACACATGCCACACAGGGAAAAGTAGTAGAGAAATACCTGACAATAAGTCGAAAAGAAAGCTCACCTTAAACCGCACCCATTGATGCCCTTAATTGAGACTTTCCACTTGTTTCGCATGTCAGGATAAAATCCACCCTTTTGAACTTAGCGAAAACTCTTATGGATAATAACAGGATCAACGAACTGGTCCATGGTTACTTTATGACTAGTATCTCATTCGGACCATAGAACACTATTTCAGTTTCGGAACATAGCTTTGGAGAAAGTGAGGAGGGCGGAGGGAGATACCTAAGCGTGAAACAAACTGAAACTGTATATAAAGAGCATCGTAAACACGCGCGTAGCATGATATGCGAGGGGTGACTGTTTGCTTGGTATAGGACCTGAATTGTATTCATCTTACCCCAAGTTGAATCAATTATACACCAAGATTCATATGAAAATAGTTGCCTCTTGAAAAAAAAGATGGGATAACTAGAAGGCGTCCCCTGTGGGCACTCAAGAGTAACCCTCTAAATCTAAAATTACCAGGAATTATTCTTTTCAATAAAGCCTTCCCGCAGGGAATAGAAAATTGTG